>JAIKVB010000840.1:0-18744 GCA_024679045.1 Phytophthora brassicae
GATATTCGCGGTAAGACCCAGCAGACGTTTATAACAAGACCACACAAACTATCGGCAATTGGCGTCGTAGATATGAAGCAAGAACTACTTATATACTCATAGATAATCAGTGTTGCTGTCTTATCGTGCATAAGCTGAATGTTGACCCAGCAGCAATAAACGGGTGGAGTGCATTACCGGAGGAATTACGTTCGTCTACAAAGCCCTTTAGAGTGGCTGAACAACCAGGCGATAAATATTAGAGGTTGCAGGCTCATAAACCTCATTGGACACGGAGCTTCGACGGCGCTCGGGGTACGGTGACAATCTAACGCGCTCCCGAGACGCCGGCGCTGGTGAAGAAGGCGCCATCTTGAGAATAACACACAACTATTGTTTTGCATATTATATGCTATTTGGCGGTCGGGCGATTGCTCGAGCGATTGGGCTCTGGCGATTCAACCAACCGCCCATGAAATTTTTGAGTAGAACCCACAATATTAATACTTCATATTATAGTACTAGCATCCTTTTTCTGTCTGTGTAGAAGAGTAAGCGTGCTCTTTATTCTTGGTCACGCGGTTTCTCAGTCGCGGGTCCTGTGCGTATCGTGAGTCAACTCTCTGACAATTGCTCGCGTTCCACCTAGAAGTCAGCGCTTCGGAACAGCCAGTCTTATTCCTAGCAAGGAGACAGTGTCCGGTGGCCACAAGTACTGTAGTCCTAAGAATGCACTTACGACTAATCTAAGACACGTATAACTTCCAGCACTTGAGTCCCTGCGTTCCGTTGCGTAAGGTAAGCCCAATCCCAAGATCTATGCCAAGTCGTTCAACGGGAGGCTCCGGGGCTAAACGACCGGGGGCTAAACTATCCTCTCTTAGGTCACCTTCGTTGCTATGCGGGCTGCAGATACAGACAACTCTACGGGGCTGCAGATACCCGTGTCTCTCACACTAAGGGGACTTCTCCTTCTAGGCTCTTCCGTCTGCTCTTGTCAGGTGTTGATCACTTATGCACTCAGTCACTTGTTATTCTTGTCCTTAGTCGTTTGTACAAAAACCGGTACGTTCGCTTCAGTCGCTTAAACACTTGTCTGCTGGGCGCCAAATCTTAAACTGCTGTCCTATTCCTACTATGCACTGCACTCAGCTCTCTCCAGAACTCAGCTACTAATTAAACTGCTGTCCTATTCCTACTATGCACTGCACTCAGCTCTCTCCAGAACTCAGCTACTACTGATACCCAGTTTCACCTCTTGAGCAGCAACTGCAACTCTTCGTCAGAAGATTGCAATACACTTCTGCTATCATGAGGATCGCCAGATCTTCTTGGGTTGCTGGTTTGGGGTCTTTGTGTCCTCTGCGGTTGCTATCGTCTCGCTGTCGTCCTTGTCATCGGGTTCCAGGAAAAGGAGCCAACAGGGTTTCAATCCTATTACTGAAGCAAAAAAAACAACAAATACGCGCTTTTAAGGTTTGCCACCAAAGCTGGCACATATCTCGGAAACAATCTTTCTCGAACTTGTTCATCTGACTACATGTATTGAGAAAAGTTTTCGCTCTTGGTCGTCATTACAACAGCATTACATTTCAGCTATTGTATAAGCTTCAGTCTGATACAATTAATATTCCTGTACCATTCGAGACAATCTCGGCTGAATCCAGACGGTGGAAAATCTAGTGATTCTCTAGGCAGCACACCACGAAAGGAAGGTAACAGCAGCAAAATGTCCTCATATGGCTTGTCTTAATAAATGCACGTCGCAACGCCGCGTTAACATGAAGACCTTACGTCACGAATCATTTATCGTTTTCCTCCTCACACAAGTGTCCAGACATTATTTACCGTCATGGACCAGAGCTGCCCAGTCGAAATCCCTCTCTCATTATCGAAGGTGATCGTCGATCCTGCACAATTTAGTACAACACTGTACTAGTGAAACGATGGTGGACTACGACCACGTCTTGGCGTGTAAAATCGGACTACCCAGTGTCAGTCGCTGGGACCCATTCAGAGAAAGGAGAATGTCGTTGTGTACCAGGATCAACTGGCGGTGGAGGAGATAAAACGCCAGAAACGTAAGGCCAAGTCGCTTGGAGATATCAACGAGTCATCTCGTGGTGGTGACATACTTTCACAGAGTGTAGATATAGGAACGTTTGGCTCGTTAGCGACCGCTTTCAATCCTTGAGTCTCAGATCAGTGAGAGTAAAGAACTGCCAAATATGATCTGGATGGATACGGTGGAGTGTGAACTGGACGACCTCATGTACGGTCTCGTAATCCAGAGCGACGAGGTGACTCGGATCAAATCTTCGTACTCAGACAACAATATTCAGGACTTCGCTACACTTGCGACTCTCATCATAGATACTCAGAAGCTGACATTCATCGCAAAGTGGAATGCCTCGCACAGCAAAACCTTCAATACTGGATGGATTCAACGGTAAATGCAGGACAAGAGGTCCTCGCAGTCGACAGCCCGCGGGCCGCCGACACGGTACGGGAAAGCTTCGGCTTGGACCGGGAACTGTAGGAAATCGAGGTGAACCGCGGTTCATACTCCTTAGGATGGGTAGTGTGGGGTTGCGCGAATGGTGCAGGGACGTCTAGTGTAGGCAAAGGTAAGAGGTAGCAACCTCTAAATGATAACTTCCACTTCCACGACACCATCTTCACCAACTTATAGGGTATGATTCCAACAGGTAGTGTCATTGCCGCGGACGAATCCCGTGAGTATGACGGTCGCGAAAGGACCGACAGCCCGCACGGGGAGAAAGAAGAAGTCAAAGAGAGAGGAACCAAAGAACACGCAGGACAAGCTGCTGTATCTGCTCACAGGACTCGCAGAGCGCATGAAGCGCCTCGATGCGTCGAAGGAGCGACAGGAGGAGAAGGAGGACGCACAATGACCACGAGGTAGCGTGTTTTGGTTCGTCATTGGGGCAAGGTAAGCCGATGCGTCGTCAAGCCCTGGAAATAACGCCACCGACGAGGGATTCGCCGGTACTCTCACCCGCTACGTACTTCGGTATGCAAAAGCTATGCAAACGCTGCAGCGAACGTGGAGATGGCTCAGGCGCCACAACCTGGGGCTGCCACAGCATTACGTGCCTCGACAACAGTACCGACCGGTTCCGCAGCAACACATGCAACCACCAGGGCCACAACTCGCCCGAGTGCCAGACACACGTCAACGGAAGCTCGGCATACACACTTTTGTCGGCAAGGAGCTGTACCAGGTTCTGGGCAGTGTTTTTTTTGTCATGGGGGAAGCGTTTTGTACGACAAATACAGTTTACCGAGCGTGCGAGCGGCTTCCCGTGGACGAAGGACGTCAAGATCGACGTGCTGGGCCATCATCTGAGTGGAGTGGCGGAGAGGTATTACAACCGTCAGGTAGAAGAATGGTGGGAAGAGCGGCCCACGCTGGAGCACGCCATGCAGCGGCTCCTCCACACGTTGTCCACGAAGATTACTCCCGCGCAAAGCATGAAGATGTTCACGGCTGCGAAGAGCGCGAGGAGAAATACAGTTTGCCGAGCATGCGAGCGGCTTCCCGTGGACGAAGGACGTCAAGATCGACGTGCTGGGCCATCATCTGCGTGAAGTGGCGGAGAGGTATTACAACCGTCAGGTAGAAGAATGGTGGGAAGAGCAGCCCACGCTGGAGCACGCCATGCAGCGGCTCCTCCACACGTTGGCCACGAAGATTACTCCCGCGCAAAGCATGAAGATGTTCACGGCTGCGAAGAGCGCGAGGAGAAACCACGAAGATTACTCCCGCGCAAAGCATGAAGATGTTCACGGCTGCGAAGAGCGCGAGGAGAAACTGGACAGAGCATTATCTGTATCTTGTGGCGGTGAGCGAGGCGTGCGGAGGCGCGGACAACCTCGTGCAGGACAACATCGTTCACTACGCAAACCCGAACATCAGGGTATCAATGCTGTCAAGGCGGAACTTGACTCGCACTGACTATTTGCGTTAGTCTGAGGAGTTGGCGCATTTCGCGCAGTCGACCGAGATCGAGTTGCGTGGAAAGCAATTGGGCAAGGACGTTGTGAGCAACATAAATAAAGGACCATGGGATACTAGAAAGTGTTTAAATTGCGGGAAAGCTGGGCACCTGAAGGCAGCGTGCACAGCAAAAAGGAGTGGGACGGGAAAGGTGACGCGGATTTTGTGTAGCGAGTGCATCGCTGCTGACGGTGGAGCACTGATGATCAGTAAGCGAGGAAGCGTATTAATAGAGACGACGGTCATGGGAAGATCGACCAAGCTGCGACTGCCGGACGTGCAGTACGCGGAGAACCTGGAGCAAAACATCATTTCGTACGGACTATTGGAAGCTAAAGGGTACGGGATTACGTACCGTGGAGAGCACCATGTGGTTCCGGCCATGAACGGTGGACCTGCCGTCTTTGACGTAGAAAAGTTAAACAATGTGTTAGTTATGCGTGCGCGCGGTTTCAACCACACGGAGAAGGCGCGTGACATGTTAATCAATATTGACCCAAACTGAGCTAGAAGAGGGGAGAAGTTCAGCGTGAATCGCTAATGCACTTCCACCGTCGGCTAGGACACTTACACTATGACACGATTCTCTAAATGGCTAGAGATCCCGCGTCCGGTATCCCCCTCACGGATGGGTGCGCGCGAGCTGTTTAACCTGTGCGCAGGGTAAACAGACGAATAATTAGCAGTCGCGTAAAGATCCGGGGGAAAATTCGCCCATTTATGTGATTGGTGGAGTGATCTGTTCGGACCGAAAAGGTCCAATGACTCCGAGGGACCGCCTGGGAAATAGGTACATGGGTAACTTCATAGCTCATCGTACTAACTACTGCCGAGCGTTCCTAGCGAAGACGAAGGACACTACGGCACAGAAGTTTAAACATTTCATGGGTTTTTCGAGCGGCGGTTTAACTGCCGAATACACGTGCTGAGAACGGACGTAGGCGGCGAATACCAAACGCTGGACCTATTTTGCAAGGAAACGGGCGTTCCCCGGCAAGCGAGTGAGCCGAGGAATGAAGCGAGTAACGGGAAAGACGAGCGCATGCATCGGACGATTTTCAACATGAGGCGGAGTATGATTTTTGGCTGTGGTTTGCCATTGTCGTTCTGGGGTGACGCCGCATAATACGCGGCCTACATTCTCAATCGAAGCCCGAGTAGGGAAAATCAAGGCAGGAAGTCGCCTTTGCAGTTGCTCACGAAGAGTACTCTAGATCTGAGCGGGATAGTCGTGTTGGGCTCGCCGTGCACTGTGCACAGAGACGGCAAAAAAATCTCTAGGAGAGCGGGGAAAGACCGGCATCATTATCGAAAAAAGTGATGAAATGAAGGGTTATAGGGTGTATATCCCGAAGGACAAAATAGTGATAGTCACCCAGCACGTGAGGAACGTCGAGACTCTCACGGACGAACAAAACGAACAACTAAGGCGACTACATCTCGTAGAGTTGGAGGAGACGGGTGAAGACGCGGGAAACCCCACGACGGGGGCAGCGTCGAAAAAGAAAAAGGGGCGAGCTCGGAGGAGTAGCTGAACGCGGGAAGCACACCGGACAAGATCGGCAGCACGGAAGGATGCTGCAGAAGCAGGTAGCGTGAACGTGGATGAGTCCGGAAACGCACCGGACGGTATTGTAAACAGTGTGCGCGAGGCTGACCACAAAAACTACAGTCAGGCCACTCAGAGTAAGCTGAAACATGAGTGGGCCGTAGCCATGGCGGAGGAGCTCGAGGCTCTGGAGAAAAATGAAGTATGGGAGGTTGTTGAACCGCCGTACGGGAGCCATGTGCTGCACACGAAATGGGTGTTCAAGACGAAAACTGATGCTGACGGGGCCATTAAGCGCTTTAAAGCGCGCCTCGTGGCATGTGGGAACGAGCAACTTTTCAGCTGACGGGGCCATTAAGCGCTTTAAAGCGCGCCTCGTGGCATGTGGGAACGAGCAACTTTTCAAAGTGGATTATAGTTTGACGTTTGCGGCTGTAATAGAACTCAGCACGGTAAAGGTTATTTTGGTTTTTGCGAGGCGCTGGGGTGTACCGGTGCGACATGGAGATATTCTAAATGCTTTTGTCAAGGCTGACAAAGAACATGATCTGGAAATCTTTCTGTGTATTCCGCAAGGAATGGTAATTTCGGAATCTGTTCTGCGTAAATTTGGCGTAAGCACTAAGGCCAAGTTGGCCCTGAGGCTAAAAATTCGCTGTATGGCCTGAAACAGGCGGAGAGACTGTGGAATGAGTTGCTGCACGCCAAACTCGTTGAGGCGGAGTTTGTGCGGTGCGTGACTGATCAATACTTGTATTACAAGCGGTAGGGAACCGAAATGACCATAGTCGGCGTTTACGTGGACGATTTGTTGGTTACTGCGACTGTTCAAAGTTTGGTGGAAGATTTCTTCCAGGAAAATGAGTACATTGTCGATAAAATATCGCGGCAAGGTGAGAATGGTTTTGGGAATGAGAATTGAGCTGGACGATGAAAATGGGTACACCTTGGATCAGCAGGCCACCATTGAGGAACTGCTAGAACAGCACGGACTTCCGAGCGCGAACGGAGTGCGCGGACAATCGGAGAAGAGTGCAATGACGTCGAGAAGGAGCCACAGTGGCTAACGAGCGCGAGTACTGGGGGGAACCCACGATACGGGACTTCCAATCACTTGTCGGAAGTTTACTTTGCATTGCACGGTGTACTAGACCAGAAATCAGCTTCGCGGTGCATAAGGTAACGCGACAAACTCACAGACCCACTCTAAAGGACTGGAAACTGGCGAAAAGAATCGCGCGCTACTTGAAGGAAACGAAGAGCCTAAATATAGGAATGCGGGTGGAGAGTAGCCGACGTGACCAAATTGCGTTAGAGAGCTAGAGCGACGCCGATTTTGCCGCCGATAAAGGCGATAAAAAGTCAGTGATTGGAGGTATCGTCATGCTTGGAGGAGCTGTGGTACAGTGGATATGCAAGAAGCAGACCGGTGTATCGCTATCTACGATGGAGACCGAGTTCACGGCGGCGTCTCACGCTGGTCGAGAGCTACTGGGACTGAGAGAGCTTATACACGAGCTTGGGGTTCGTGTAGCGGATCCAATAATGATGATGATGGACAAATCAGGCTGCCATCAAGCAGCTTGAGTCGGAGGACAGTATGGCTAGTGCAAAACACGTGGACATACGTATCAAGTTCATTTGTGATTTTACGAAGAAGGGGCTTGTGAAGCCCAAGTTCGTGGAGTCACGTCTTATGATGGCGGATATTTTGACGAAGGCGCTTCCAGCGCCAAGGATGTCGATGTTGCGTGAGATCTTCAACTTGAAGTAATGGGTACCGCTTGGTAGCGGAGTACGACGACCGAGGAGGAGTGTAGGAAATTGAGTTAAACCGCGGTTCATAGACCGGTTCGGTCACCGACTCCTTAGGATGGGTAGTGTGGGATTGCGCGAATGGTGCATGTACGTCTAGTGTAGGCAAAGGTAAGAGGTACACAGACGGACGGAATCTAACGGCCAGACACCTTAACGGCCACCCCAAATATTAACCAATCATATTCAAGGTACTTGATGAGTTTTGGCCAATCCAGATCTCGGTATAATTACTTCGGATACCAGACAGCTGTTAAAAAAGGGGCTGGGATAGGAATTGATAAAAATACTAGTGCAACCTTCTTTATCCGAGTATTTGTATTGTGAATCCCACCTAAATTTGGACATTTGGGTCGATTAGTTCAACGGCCAGGCAATCGACGTGATTGGACAAAACCCTGCTTCACCAACGCAAGTTTTCGTGTTGCCGAGCATCAACATCCAAGATCGCTCCAGAAATCGTGTTGCTGTCGGCAACTTGCTGAGCACCCTCCGTGCAAGCTCGTTCCTAGCAGGACCGCGTTGCTGAGCACCCACAGTGCCGTGCAAGCTCGCTCAAGGCATCACACAAGCTTGTTCAAGGCACACACACACAAAATACACAAGGGGGTCACGATTGTCGATCAGCTAGCGGTAAGAACGAGTACGAGTATGCTTTCGTATATGCAAACAGATGCTTACCCGCTATTGTTCCTCCCCAGATATCCGTCTTCACGCGCTGAAGCATGGAGGAGGCTGTCACCAGGCAGCACGCCCATCGGAACACTGTATTCCACTGCTTGTATGGATTTTACTGTCTCGGATACTCGCGAAAGGAGCTTGCTCGAGTCTATAACAAATCTTCGAGTACGATCAGTAACTGGATAAATGTGTACGAGCAAACCGGGACCCATCAGCGCGCTCAGAAGACTGCACCGTGCAAGTACTCTGTCCAGCATAGACAGTGGATTTGCGAGTTCTACGCGAAACAACCGCTCGCATATTTGGATGAAGCACAGGAGGCCTTCAAACGCTTTCACCATTTATTCATCTCCAAGTCAACGGTTTGGCGAATCATTCACGAATGCGGTCTGACCCGAAAAGTTTTGGAGCGGCGAGCGATGCACATCAAGGAGAAAGATGTTTTTCGCTTCATCGAAAGGCTAAGTCAGATAGATTGGTGTCACCTTAATCTAGTCTTCTTGGACGAGGTATCGTTTGACAACCGTGGCATGGTGAGAAAACGAGGATACGCATTGAGGGGCCAGACTATCGCCATCAGAGGAGATTTCCGACGGAAGTCAATGATTTCGGTACTAGCATTTATCGGTGTCCGCGGTTTGATCGACTACTATGACACGCAGGGGACTTTCGATCGTGTGGAATTCTTTAAGTGCTGTAGAGATTTCGCATATTCATCACGTGGCAACGTTCGACAGTACCCCGGCTTGCATTCCGTGTGGATTCTTGATGGCGCTTCCATTCATCGAGATCCTGACATTGTCCACTTCCTACGAAGTATTGGCGTCGTCCCAATTTTCCTGCCCGCGTACTGCCCATTTTTTAATCCGATTGAGTACATGTTCGGATACATCAAAAAGTCCTTCCAACGTCACTACATCGAGACGAGTGGCCGCGATCTGCTCCCGTTTGTTGTGGAGACGTTTGGAAAATTCAAGGAATTCTCAATGGCACGTGTTTTTGAAGATTGTGGCTGGAAGGCGCAGGGTCGTTTTGATCCCACTGGTGCAATGGCAAAGGAACGAAAGCAGCTACCTGACATTTTCGGACACTCGTGTCGAGAGGAAAGCATTGAAGAGGATCTCGGTTTTGCGGAGAGGCGAAGTTCATTATGAGATGTGTATCATGCAGCACGATGATTGAAAGCGAAGCAGGATGAACACTCCGGCAGCAGATTAGCTAAGTGACTCATTACCCACTCTGAACACGCAAGCTGCCGAAAGAAATGCATATTATTTGAAAGCGTCGTCCGTTGAGCCCCCAGCCCCACAGCTGGCCTAAACGCTGCAACTACTCTTGATGCTCGATATCCTCTAGGTTTGTCATCCCTGGAAGCGGATCAATCACTTCGTCCAACGGTGGCGGGCGGATGTCTGCAAGAAAAGCGTTAATGGTTCGCTTACATGCCTCCAGTGGATTCAGTTAGCTGTCCAAACGCTGTCCATGCACCACCCAGCTTTCCTTCAGTATTCTGTTGTCTTCAATAGTTGCGCTGATGACGCCAAGCGCCATAATTGCAGAGCGCGAAACGCCTGAAAGCCGCTGCTCAGCCGGTAAATCAGCAGGCCTGAGCAAGTTCGCGATGTAGTCTGGAGGAGGGTCCAGGACGTCACGATCCCAAGTCGAACGGTTTAGACCACGCGTTATGTGGTTTGCCCACATGCGCCACACGACCGCATCAGCTTGAAATGTCGCTCCCCACACGTCTTCAAGCTGAGCTGCAACATCTTGTAGCGAGCTTTCCGCTGCTGCACCCGAGCGATCTGTGAACGCAGGGCGAATGCATGCATCAAGAAACGCTTCCAAGTCTTGGGCCTTAGTTATGGCATTCCGTACTCATAGATCAATAGCCGCACAGTTTCTCCATGAGTTGAAATGACCCATCGGCTCCACGCTTGTTCAGTCTTCGAGCTGTCAACCAAGTGGTGGTTCCCTTTAAACTGCATAAACTTCATCCAAGCTGACTGTGCGGGAGTGCCAAGCGTCCATGTTCCGTCTTGCTTCATAGCTTGGCCTTTCACATGGGGGCTAAACTTGACCCATAGCTTGTGTACTATGTCTTTGAAGGTTGCACTATTTACCGCGAAGTCATCCAACGTCTCGCCGGACGTATCCCTCTGCCCTACTGTGTTCTTTACTATCGGGCGAACAATCAGCTGTAGCCGGTGGGGCGCAGCTGAAGTGGTTGGAGGTGCAGGAGATGCTTGCGTGGATCGTGCTGCATTTGTCGGAGGCGTTCGTACTCGTTGAGGGTATGGTGATGCGCGCGTGTACTGCAGCACATCACCAGCACTAGCTTGAGGTGGCGTTCTGCGATGCTGTGCCCGATCTCCACCCGATGCTGGTGATCCACGGCTCCTTGGGTTTATTGCAGTCGGCGTCCTTGGTGTAGCAGAAGCAACGCTGTATTCTTCGCTATCGGCCATGGCGAAATCTGGAAGTGGTGCGTGCCAGCTTACGTGGCTAAAAATACTCAAATACGCCATATTTTATGCCATTACATAGGTTGGTCGATTGGCGAGCGGTTGATTCAACCAACCGCCCTGTCCAATTTCGAGTAGAACCCACAATATCGATAAACAGGGCATTTCATTGCAAATCTTTAAATTAGTGTTTGACCTCCGCTTTCTACGTCGTAAAAAAAATATGGCCACAAATATATGAGGAATTATCTTATCTGAGTGTACATCCACTTAGATTTTTCACAGAGACCTATCACTCAGATTAGTGTTGACAGGCGCAAATTTGACAATTCCGTTTGATTATCGTTGCATTCTTTCTCCAAATCCTAATTCTCTCGGCATAACAGCAAGAAGATCGTAGTATTCGTTGCGCCCCGCCTAATGGGTAAGTCTACACCAAAGAAGCCGCCTTATTATGGCTCTGTGACTTTTGTGTTAGAAGACTCCGAAGTGGCCGTGCCAAATCGCTTGGTATTCTACGAGACGACGTGCCAATTAACACATCAGACTCGCGCACGCCTACTTACGGGGTGCTCATGACAATAAGCGCAACATTGGCACCGACTTGTACGAGACTCAACAGTCTATACAGCAACGCTGCAAAGAGTTCGCTGTAGCGTGTGGTTTTCAAGTTCTTGTTGGTGGTAGCAGTTCGGCCAACGCGAAGTACGTCTGCAAGCGGTTGAATGGTCAGCGATAAAACGAAAAAGAGTGATGGAGACAACATTTAATCCGTACGAAATGCCAGCTCCTCGTGCCACCACTTATTCACGACTTATCCATAACATTCGTATCCTTAGCGCTGAGCATTGTTGCGCGCAGCCATGCGTGTTGTAGGAAACATCTCCTGCCAGGCTTGAAGAGGAATCCCAAGCTTCTTGCGCGCGTAGTAGCTTTTTAGCTGCTAGTCGCCGCGATTCTTCCTCGCCACAGGGTACGGAAGCTTGATCACATTTGAGCTTTCTTGCCATATGCTTCTTTAGACCTTCCGGTGTCTTGGGTTTCCGGCGGCACGCGTGAAAACCTCGTTTTAGGCCTTCCCACTTTTCTTGGCGACGACGCCGTCTTGCTCGAGCGGGTGCTGCGTAGCTTCATGCGGTTGGCGATTATGGAGAAAGAATGCAACGATAATGTTGCAAATATGGTGAACCCCTCTCTAGACTAGACGCTCGTCTAGGGGTACCACGTCGCGAAGGAGGAAGCGAAGCTCTGGATCGGGTGGGGACTTTGAAAGCTGGACTCCACCAGGCAAAAGCGAGCGTGTTACGTTGTTGGTAGTGATGTAGGCTGTACGAAGAAAATCTCAAAGTGTGCATTATTTATTATCTCGCGTTGCTACAGAAGGTCGCCTATGGTTTCAAGATCTTGAGTGGTTGCCCCTCAAGAGTAAGTGACTCTCCTATCGTTCCCAAACCGGCAACCTTGAAATCTTCACGAAACGATGTAGTTCCGTGACACGACCTCTATCGAACCAGAGCCCACACACGTGAAGTATTGTTGCATAAACTGAACGCCGTTTGCTCTGTGCTGCCTTCTTGCACTTAGACGTTCGGATGATCGCGTCGGAAGTTTGTTTTCACGGCGATGGTATTCCCGAATGAGACCAGGCACGGACAGCAAATTTGACGTAGGTTCCCAAGTGATGTCATCGTTCCGACCAACCCACTTACACTTGTATGTTTCTTGTCCATCTTCAGCGATGTGGTGGTTCAGAATTGTCTCGATGAGATGACCCTCAGTGCCGTCCTTGAGTCGAACAGTTGGAATCGTACTATCGCGTTGTACACCAGATTTGTCTCTCCGAAACTGCTTCAATACCATTGTATGAAAAACTGGATGAATTCCAAGCTCCTTTGGCAAGTTCAATTCATACGAGGCGCCGTCGTGCAGAACTGCGATAACTTCGTAGGGACCAATCCATTTCGCTGCAAATTTCCGCCTGACAGCTCCGACAGTCAAAGGATTAAAATTCTTCGTTGATATCAGTACCATATCCCCTTCGTCGAACTTTGGTCCCTTCGACCCCGATCGTACAGAAGCTTCATTTTTTCCGCGCCAATTCGAACTCTGGCTTGTAGTTCCCGAAGCAATTTCTCCTGGTGCTGCACGAATGTCACTGCTGGGGTATTTTCCTGGTTTGCAAGTTTGATATTTGCTGGTACACGTGGGTTGTATCTAAGATCCACGTAAATGGTGACGTGCCGATTGTTGATTGGTGTTGTCGTTGTAGGCGAACTCATCCAAACCAAGATGTGCGTCCCAATCATTTTGATAGCCGCTCACGTAGTGTCGTAAATAAGTTGAGAGAATCGCATTCGTGCGTTCTACTTGTCGGTCCGTCCGTTGATGGTGTGCCGTTGCCAGGTTTAATTTCGTTCCTAGTAATTCCGAACATTTCCTCCAGAATCGTGACGTGAACTTGGAGTCTCTATCAGAAGTGATGTTCGTTGGCAGCCCATGTAATCGCACATAGATCCACAAAAAGTTTTGCCAACATTTCTGTGGAGATGTTGCTCACTGTTGCCACGAAATGAGCCCTTTTTGTGAGTCGATCTGAGATTACCATGATCGCGTCAAATTTCGTGCTGGTCATTGGTAGCTCGGTCATAAAATCAATGCCGATTGATGACCATCGTGCCGCTGGGAATTCTAATGGATGGAGATATCCTGGCGGTTTCCCGGTCCGAGTCTTGTTTCGCTGGCAGGATTCACATATTCCTTCACCCGTTTCTGCCATCGTTTCCAATAGAATTGTTCCGCTACTGCTTCTGATGTTTTTTCGATGCCTGGATGGCATGCTGCAGCAATGTCGTGAAGTTCCCAGAGTATTGTGTACTGCACCTCCACATCTTCAGTGGGAATAAATATTTTCAGCTGATCTCTCGTTCGATAGAGTGTGACTTTGTCTTGTTCATCGTACACAAATTTTCCTGGCATCTCGACCTCCTT
This sequence comes from Phytophthora brassicae, assembly GCA_024679045.1. NCBI lineage: Eukaryota > Oomycota > Peronosporomycetes > Peronosporales > Peronosporaceae > Phytophthora > Phytophthora brassicae. The sequence goes on from JAIKVB010000840.1 coordinate 13,496, forward strand.
CTGGACCATCCACTCCTTCGTAATTCCAGCTCGTCTCTGAGCTCTACGAACAAGAGCCAATAAAGTAGCAGGTTGAAGACGACGAACCGCAAACATTTGCTTCTGCTTGCGCTCCAAGAAGTCGATCTCCAAGTCTTGGTGACGGCTTAACGCATCCGCTACCGTGTTGGTCACTCCTGGAATATGACGAAATCGCAGGTTAAACTCCGCTAGTAAATCGTACCATCTACAGATACGCCAATTAATCGTTTTCTATGTGAGTACGCGCTCTAGTGAGTGGTGATCCGTTTCAACAATACATCCGCCTTCGAGCAGGTAAATTCGCCAAATGTTCAAACAATGAATTATTGCCAGCATCTCTTGCTCGTACGTCAGATAATTCAGCTGTGCTGAGTTCATTTTTCGGCCACAGAATGCAATTGGGTTTTCCACTTGTTCTTTCCCATCACTCGACTCAACGTGCTGCAATAGTACTCCCCCGACAGCGAACCGAGATGCATCAGGAACGGTTTTGAGAAGTCTGACAATGCAAGCATTGGGGTCCGACTTAAAGTGAGCTTCAATGCCTCGAAAGCTTTTACCCGTTTTGGTGTCCATTCCAACGCCTTCTTTTGTTTTCGTTTTACCATTTCGAAAAGAGGAGCACTGATTTCCGAGAACTGGTGACAGAACCGTTGTACGTAGACCGTAGTGCCAAGAAATGACTGCAGATTTCGTGTCGTTTTAGGCCGTGGCTACTCGCGCACAACCCGAACTTTATCAGGATAGATGCGTACGCCTTCCCTGCCAACGAAGTCGCCTAGACATGGGATTTCTTACTCACAAATCATCGACCTTGACAGCTTCAGAACCAGTTTCTTCTCGCGACACTTCTCAAATACCCGTCGCACTGCATCCAGATGTGTACCAATGTCCTCTATTTTGGTGAAAACGTAGATATCATCAAAATATGTCGCGACGCATTCGCGCAAGTTCTCGAAGATTCTTTGTATGATCCGATTAAACGTAGCTGCAGCATTACTCAAGCCCATGGGGAGAGCAATGTACTCAAACAGCCCGTCTGGAGTCTGGAAAGCTGTGAAAGGTATGTCTTTTACCCTCATTCGCATCTGGTAGTAGCCTGAGCAACTATACCAGTAAGCTCCACTCATTCGGTCGGAAATGGCATCCTTCCTCGGCATCGGTGTTGATTGGCGAACTGTCTTCGCATTCATTACTCGGTAGTCGTGTACAACACGCCACCCCACATGTTTCTTGATACAAAATGTTGGAGCACCGTGAGGGGATATGCTGGGACGTATGAGGCCTGCCCGAAGCATTTCCTTCACCCAGTCACGGAGCGCTCGTTTCTGATCAGGACTAAGCCGCCACTGAGGTTGATAAATCGCTCCCGTTCCCGGTTGAACTTCCATCTCGTGCTCACCGTGCGCTGGTGGGCCTCGTGGTAGTTCCGTCCGAAAAATGTCATCAAATTCACACCCAAGTGGAAAACCCGGCGTTCCTCGAAAAATTTCTTTGTCCGTCTTCGTGTGCCGCACTTGCTTCTCCAATTGTTTGCTGGCCTGCCCAAACTGAAGTGCCATCGCATCCTTGTCATCCTCTTTCAACGCCTCAACATATAATGCGTTGATGGTCTCTTCAGGGATAATAGCCACGAGTCCACATCACGTTTGCGAACGATCTTATCAGCCTGCTTCAGAGTTATGTACTTCGTGAATCCAGAACGCTTACTGTAGAAATATCGTCTTTCAGGTGGCAACAGGACTGGCGTGGGAAGTTTATTAGCACCTCCGTCACTCTTGTTGTTACTTTCCTTCACTTCTTCGACAAAAGCTTCCTGGGAGAGAATCCTATCGGTTTCCCAGTCAATTATCGGACGTGCCAGTCGCTTCCACGGCACCCCCAACATGAGTTCACAGTTGTTTGGGATATGACACAGATAGAAGTCAACCTCGAAAGCAGGTAGTTTCTCGACAAATACGTTCAGCCGAATCGATCTTTGCGACACGAACTCTGTTTTTCCGTTCGCATAGGTCACTTCCATTGCTCCATGGTCGATAACTGCACTCGATCACCCCTGTTTCTCCACAAATCGCTCCGATATACCGCAAAGTCTGCACCTTCATCACAGAACGTCTTTGCCGGTGCCGTCTGCATCTTATTCTGGCAGTGCACTGTTTCGATCAAGTAGCACTCAGGAATCTGGTTTTCCTCCTTTTCCTCTGACTGAAAGTACGTGCTGTTGCCTTTCGTTCCCGGTTCTGGACACCGCTGTTGGCTTTGGCCGGCCTTGAGACGCCACTCTCAAGGCCCCCTAGTTTAAATCCGACTTGATATTTGCCAGATCGGTCTGGATTGCGTTGAGGACCTCCCACATTTTGCTGTTGTCGTCCTGAGAGGCGGTATTTCCCGTGGCTGCTGTCACTGCGGCGGCCCCGGTGCGTTTTCCTCCGCTTTCTTTGAACCAAGCAGGTCGTAGCTCCGGATGTATCATCCAGCACCGCTTTTTCGTATGCCCCGTTTCCAGGCAGCGTGTTGAGCTGCATCTTGACGAGTCATTTGGTGCTGCCATCGCTTTCTTCTTGCTGCTGTTTGACCCGCTCTCTCTTCCTATTGTTTTAGGCTCGGAAGAAACTTCACGTGGATTAAGGGATCTAGCCGCGTCTATCAACTCGTCTAGCGACTCGTAGGTCTGCGTCTTGAGCAGTTCCCTGAGTTGGCTTGATCGAAGTCCTTTCTTGGACTTGATCATCTTAAATTTTTCGGAAACATCGTCTGTGCGGCCCAGGCGTAGAAATTCGTCGATATAGACGTCTAGCGACCGAGCCCCTTGGTTGCAGTCGAAAAAACTGGCAACAAGATCTTCTTCTCGAGACTTCGTCACGAAACGTTGCTTCATCTTTTTAGCGATGTGGCTCCAGCGTCGTTCTCCTTTGTAATCCTGGAGAAACCACTTCTCCGCAGCACCTTTGGTGTGGTTCAGCATCAGCTCCCCACGCGCCAGTCTACTTGGTCTTGAACTAGATAAAGACCATAAGCCGCGTACCACGAAATCATGTTGAGTACGTAGACGTCTATGTCCTCGTCGTTTGCCCCGCTGTACATCGGCGTTTCCTTTTGTTTCAGGCACGTCGAAATTCGGCTCTCAATATCCAAATTCGTAAACATGTGCGCATGTGGAGGAATTTGTCCCACCACATTCCAATCTGCATACAGCTCGTCTTCTGGAGCAGCAAATTTTGGACGATTAGCCGGCTGTCCAGTGCCATGACGACCTTCGTTTTGAGTTCCAAACGTTTGTCGGAGAGAGTCCATATTTCGGGTTGGAGTGAAGTCAAGTCTGTACGCTGTCTGGCTACCTCTTCGTCACTTCTGACTGCAAACGTTTGCATTTGGTTGATCATCTCGTGAAGTAAGGCCTGGTTTGCCTTAATTTCTTCCATGTTCTGGCCTTGGCGCCGTTCAGTGCGCGTTGCAAATGTCGCCACAGCTTCGGTCAAACTCGCCTGGTCTCGGATTAGCGTGTTTATCGTCTGCTCCAGTCTTTCCAGGTTCCCGAAAACATGTCTTAGTCTTCCAATTTCGCGTACATCGAGTGGGAGGTTGTTTTCCTCTCATGGCTACCTCTTCGTCACTTCTGACTGCAAACGTTTGCATTTGGTTGATCATCTCGTGAACTAAGGCCTGGCTTGCCTTAATTTCTTCCATGTTCTGGCCTTGGCGCCGTTCAGTGCGCGATGCAAATGTCGCCACAGCTTCGGTCAAACTCGCCTGGTCTCGGATTAGCGTGTTTATCGTGTGCTCCAGTCTTTCCAGGTTCCCGAAAACATGTCTTAGTCTTCCCATTTCGCGTACATCGAGTGGGAGGTTGTTTTCCTCTCTGCTCAGCTCGGCCACATCGACCGGATGGCTTGTTTCACTTTCATCGAGATCACTGCCGACGTCGCTCATTTTAACCTTCTACTTCAAGGTCTACTATGTTGCAAATATGGTGAACCACTCTCTAGACAAGACGCTCGTCTAGGGGTACCACGTCGCGAAGGAGGAAGCGTAGTTCTGGATCGGGTGGGGACTTTGAAAGCTGGAGTCCACCAAGCAAAAGTGAGCGTGTTACGTTGTTGGTAGTGATGTAGGTTGTACGAAGAAAATCTCAAAGTGTGCATTATTTATTATCTCGCGTTGCTACAGAAGGTCGCCTATGGTTTCAAGATCTTGAGTGGTTGCCCCTCAAGAGTAAGTGACTCTCCTATCGTTCCCAAACCGGCAACCTTGAAATCTTCACGAAACGATTTAGTTCCGTGACAGATATTGTGCGTTCTACTCTAAATTCCCGTGCACGATCGGTTGAATCAACCGCCGGCAAATCGCCGGACCTATGCAATAAAATATATTTTGTGGCTATTTGAGGAGGTCCATTAAAATCCTACCATGTTCTTAAAAAAAGCATGTGGCCGACGAGCATCAGAGAGAACACTAGGCGCAAATAGGCTATTCAAAGATCAACGGGACACCCGTCTTCTCCATCAGGTTATGGGCAAGGTCCATAGGCCAGACATCTCCGAAAACACCGTGTTTCGGTGTGCATGCTGCTTTGTACCACTTCCTCCATCTCCGCCTTTTAATAATCCAAGAAAGTCGAGCGCTGCAATGAAAAACAACTCGCGAAAGTTTTTCGCAGTCGATCTCCATAATAGCAACCTATCTAGAACGAAAGACCGCCGACCAATTAACCACATGAAAGGAATCCACGGACAGGATCTCCGTAGAGAGGGTCTCCAAAAAGACAGGATCGCGAGGCCGCGCTCTGGCTCGGTCTTCAGGTAGGCTATTTCGCCACAGAAAGGTTTTTAGTCACGAAGAGGATCGTCGCCGTTCGTCCACCAGCACGAGTAGAAATTTGAGGTCCCACCAACAGCAAGAGCACGGGATTATGTGAGGACGTCACCGTGCTCGTGGCGGTCACGAGCAAGTATCACAACCAAACGAGAACTTCTCGATAGCCACGAACATTTTTAACCAATTAGAAACCGGTGTTGGTTGGTCGGCGGTTCGGTCAATCGGCCGTAATCGGCAAGTTTTGGCGGAATTCACAATAATCAAACGGTATTGTCAAATTTGCGCCTGTCACTAACACTAATTTGAGTGGTAGGTCTCTGGGAAAAATCTGAGTGGATGTCTACTCAAACAAGATAATTCCTCCAAATATATGGATGAGGAACTTTTATATACATGTTGCGGTGCGTACGGTA
>JAIKVB010000841.1:0-18734 GCA_024679045.1 Phytophthora brassicae
TATATGGCACACATCTATTCCACTTGATTTTGCTTAAATTACACACATATTCAGGTGTTTCCATGGCAACAGCTCCAAAAGCCGCAAGGGCTTCAAACGTCGCGTACCTCAACTGGTCTCACTCTTGAATTTTCTTTCTTCAGCAAAGGGGGCTACGGGCCGAAAGCGTTGAAAACCAATCATTTTAGCTGTGCGCAGCACAATTCAAAAAGTAATCGCCGCCAGTTCAAATAATTTTTGAATTGAACGATATTCAACTCAAAAATTGACTGTGGGGTTAGGGTTTAATTAACTCGGGGTGGGTTACTGTCAAACTTTTTCAAATTGGCAGGGGGTTTGACAGTAACCCACCCCGAGTTACTGTCAAACCCCCCTGCCAATTTGAAAAAGTGGGGTTTTCCAGAACCCTGGTGGAAGTGCGCTGTAGCCATCATAGTGGCACGCCACATGCCAATGCAATCCACACGTTGATTGGTCGATAATGAAAACACATAAATATTTGATTAAGTAATACAATCTATGATTGGCTATTACCGGTACATGTAATTAATTGGATTTGAGTGTGGTGCCTTCAATTTGCACTTTCGATAACACGCTATGGCTGCATAGCCACCAACGCTTTTTTATAGTGACGCTTATCCGGAGCTTTAGGTGACGTCTTGATGCCATGCAGCAAGTGCGGGTCAAACTACATCTTTTTTCATCAAAACAAGGAGATATAGTATTGTACTGTTTGCACTTTGAAGAACTGCATCTAATACCATAAGTGGTTTGCGTGCGGCCTCATTGGTGCAGCCATTGGACTTTCGCCTCAATTCCGCAACTTACATGCATTAATGATAGTGTGGCTTTCGTAGTCGGACTTAGAATCCTTTATTTTTAACCACAGGGGGTCAATCCGTAGAACAAAACGGATGGATCAAAAGTAATTTCCTATCTTCAAAAAGAATAATATTCTACAAAACATTGAGCTTTACTAAAGCTCACTGTTTTGTAGAAAGCTGCTTTAGGACCATGAATACAAAGATGTGTCCAATATAATGTATCCATACAGTGTTAATACAAATTGTCATGTACTTAAGTTACCGGTAGTTGTGAAATGGGTGACCCTGTCAAAATGGTCACACATAATGGGTTGCTGTACCCAAGTGACCGTCGTCCGTTCAACTTAAGGAATTCGGTAGCTACATGTATGTGGTCCACAGTTTTTAAAATCCCAGCCACACCACAAAATTTCATCGGCAACAGCATATTCAGCCGAGTTCATGGCATCTCCTATGGATTCCAGCGCGTCTAGCGTCGTCCCCACGGCGTCCACGTCGGCTTCAGGCATATCCGTAGCTGTATCTGCGTCTCCTACACCCAATTCGACCTTCTCCATCTCCACAATCGCCCTACAAGCCGCGCAATCAGCCGACGCGGACCCACTCACCGACCACGACGACTCGGAAGGCGCCAAAGCCGTCGCTGTCCCACGCTGCAGCACGTGGTTCGCCATGGACAAAATCAATCCCATCGAGAAGCGTATGCTACCCGAGTTTTTCTCACAAGACGCCTCAAAGACGGCCGAGTTGTACCTCAAATACCGCAACTACATGGTACACGGCTACCGCCAGCAACCAGGCGTATACCTGACGGCCACAGCCTGTCGCCGCAACTTAGCAGGTGATGCCTGCTCCATCCTGAGGGTCCATGAATTTCTGACTCATTGGGGGCTTATTAACTTCCACGTGCCACCTCACGCTCTGCCCCCCGCTGTGCACTCCAACTACGCCCTTAAAACCGCTGAAAGTAGTGGAAATAAGGCTGAGCTTGGACCAATAGCCATGCTCGTGGCTGCTAAGAAGGAGAATACACGTCGTATGGACGTCCCTTTAGCCTGCGAAACTTGTGGCACCGCTCGAGAAGCAAAAGACGCTTTTTTCGAGCTTACTTTAGAGTCCAAGAAGAAGCTCACGAGCAATGGAGCGGCAGTCAATACAATGGGAAACCCAACACCAATGACGACGAACGGGAAAGCAGGCAACGAAGCCAAGGAAATGACAGTCGGAGGGTTTGCACTAAGACCTGGCAGTGGCATTTGCGAGGAGTGCTACATCCGTGGCGCTTTTCCCGAAGGATACGACGCTTCCGACTTTGAGTTGATGTCTACTGTGGCTCAAAACACGACGATGGCAGCCAAGTGGACACAGGCGGAGACAGAGTTGCTATTGGGAGCCGTAAGCAGTACGAGGACGAACGGAATGAAAGGTACGGAAAACGATCAGGATGGGAGTTGCGACTGGAATTTTGTCGCCTCCAAAGTCGGTACTAAGACAGCAGATGAATGTTTGCTGCACTTTCTGGAAATGCCAATGCTGAACCAGTCGACGAGCCAGAGAACGAACCTTGGAGATGCGATCCAGTCACTGAGACCGTTTACACCTGGTGAAGCTCTGAACGCTCCTGTGTTGGATCTGGCGGCTCTTGTTGAACAAGTGGACCCGTTCGTTGCAAAGGCTGCGGCTCATGCTGCGATTGGAGCAATCAAGCGTCTTCATACCATGTCTATGGTGGACAAAAGTTCTGAAAAAGAGGCAACTGCAGTAAAGGTGGAAAGCACTTTGAGTCTTGCTAAAGCTAGTGATTCCTCTTCAACTACACTCGATGATGCAGTGGCAGCTGTTGCTAGTAGCGCGGAAGTCGCAGGAATTGCGTCCACTATCAAGGTAGAAGATGCGTCGGCGGACGGTGATGTAGCCATGGAGGACGTGTCATCGTTGGCTGGTATAAAAGCACAGGATGATACCAAGAAAGAAGTTGTTTCTGTGTCCAAAGAAATGATCGCTGTCACGGAGGAAGCTGCTGCTGCCACTACAGTTGCGTTGCTAGCAACACGAGCGCAAAAGATTGCAGACGAGACTGCTTGTGGCCCGGTACGAGGTTTGGTCAACCAACTGGTTGAGAATCAGTTGCGTCAAATGGAGCTCAAGATGCAGCAACTGAGTGTTTTGGAGCAGACAATCGTCGCGGAAAAGGAGCAACTAGCTAAGGAAAAGTACCAATTGTACGTGGACAGACTAGCTTTCGCGCAGGAAAAGATGAACGGCCGATCCGGATCTTAAACAGTGGGGCGAAGTCAATGTATTGGTTGGAACCTCCAATTTGACCGTTCGTGGTACGTTTTGCTCAGAAATAATAGACCGTTGCGCCTCCACAGGTAGTGAAGCGTCTCCGACGCAAAATGGAGAAAGTTTATGCTGGAATAGCATCGTTCAAGCTCCAGGACGCAGTCAAATTGGCTGATGATCTCCCGACTTGTATTGTCCGATTAAAGGTAGAAGCTCTTAATGTTGAGCTCATACGTAACGATTCTAACTCGTACGTTGCAGGACGACCAGATAGTCCTTGATGCATTGATGAAACCTGTCAGCAATGTAAAGAGTGTGGAGTTGCGCAACTTTAAGTTGGACGAGTTACAAGTACAAAATCTAGACTCGTTGTTCAATGGATGCTCTCAGGACTGCCAAACGTTGACGCTCGAGAAGTGCATTCTCTCTGGAGATGGATTTTTCACGATCATGACGGAGCGACTAACCAAAAATCGCGTCAAGTTACTTCATTTCCGTGTGAAAAAGTGTGTATTTTCCTTGTATCCTTGTGTTATTTTCTCTTACGTTATGTATTTCATATAACGTTGTAGCTGTCAGCAAGTGAGCATGACGTCTCTCATCGCAATCTCGACGCTGTTCACATCATCGCTTGTAACTCTCGAGTTATCGTCTTGCAGATTGCCACGACAAGCTGGAATCATCTTGAACAAGTGAGCATGACGTCTCTCATCGCAATCTCGACGCTGTTCACGTCATCGCTTGTAACTCTCGAGTTATCGTCTTGCAGATTGCCACGACAAGCTGGAATCATCTTGAGCCAATCACTCCAAGCGTGTACTTCCTTACGTTCTCTCGTCCTAGTTGACAACAATATCCGTGATGGAGGTTTACGTGCCATCGTTGATGCACTGAAGCTACTACAATCATCCAATAGCAATGCTGTGGCGACGGTTCTCGGAGAAGAAGATCTACGCCCACCGATACTGGAGCAGCTTGACGTTTCTCGCAATGGAATTACATCTGCAGGGTTTTCCTCCTTGGCGCAGCTTCCACTACGACATCTCAGTGCAGCCAGCAATGCAATTGATAGCGGTGTTGGCTCGTTGCTGATAAATAACTCTTTGACTCTGGAAACACTGTGTCTTGTGGGAAATTCTCTGTCCGAAGATGGCAAACTCGATCTCGTTCGAGCACTTTTTCGACGACGCGATAAAGGCGGAAAAAGCGCTTTACGTGAGATTGATGTACGCGGTTGTGGCTTTAACTCTTCAGACAGTCTGGAGTTACTCCAACGCAGTTTCCTTCAAGCAGCAACAGCAGGTCAACAATGCTCTCTCGAGACCATATACCTTGATGAAAATGCTGACGAGAGCGATGATACAAGCTTTAAAGACGGCTGTGAAAGGTTGAAAGAAGTCGCCAAGACCAATTTTCCACGTCTTTGCCTTCGATTCCAGTCCCATTCCAACGGAAAAATCCTACAGCATTCGATACACAGTAGCAGTCAAGTACTACGTGGTAGTGAATCTGCAGTTAAAACCAAAGCAGTCACTTTTGCGAAGACACTACAAGTGGATACGGAACTTGAAACTCTGGCGATGGCGACCAAGAGTAGTGTAAATGCCACGTTGGCATCCGTTGCTGGTCTACTCAACTCTCCATTAACTAAACAACACAAAGAGATGAGTGCTGATGGCGCCTTCCTCCTTCATTCTATACCCTCTGATCTACCAAAAGTCTCATCAACTGCCGTGGTTCAAGCTCAATCACTGCAAAGTATCATAAGCGCTTCAGCGTTGCGTCCGGAGCCAATTGCCCCGTTGCCTATGGACGTGGAGTATATTGTGAGCAAGACGATTGAATGTATGAGCCACAATTTCGAGATACGTCTGGGCCAATTCTTAGCGCGGATGGAAACACAACAACAAGATCGGGTACGTACGGTCTTGTAGTGATACAAATACTCTTCGCCACTTAAAGCTAACTCTATTATCCTGATAGTGTTCAGCACAAGTCCAACTCCTTGCAGCCAAAGTAGAAGCCTATGAACGCGCTCTACCACGTTTGGAGGCGCGTTTGGACATGCTGACGGATCGTGTGGCGGCTGGAAGTGCGCAACTTGCAAAGCTACAGACTGATGTTGCGCTACAGCTTCAACAAGTTCGGCAAGAAACGCTTACCCAGCACATATCAAACCCAACGCAATTATCTTCAGTGATGTCTCTCACTTCTCGAATGCAAGGACAAGTGGAAGAATTAGTATCCAGTAGAGTTCAAGTTAGCGAGCGACGAATGTACTCTGAAATGGATCGTGTACGTGCTGCTCAAGCGAATTCTTCTCCAACTGATCCGCATACTGTGGTGAACGCTGTTTCAGCGCACTTGACACAGTTTAAACGTGAATTTGACGCAAATCAAGCACAAGTACTGCGTCGATTTACAGAGAATGTGGGCTCGGATGGTCGCCGACTTGAAGAGCGCATCAAACATGTTGAAACGCAGATTGATAGTCTGGAGTCTGTGATTCAATCGGAGCAGCAAGCCTCACTCTTGGCTTTGGAAGCGATCTCCGATGCATTCATCGACCCTGCAGCTCCGATCTCGACACGTAAAATGTAGGAAAGAGTTTGCTGTAGCTCATTAGTTAACGAAGCAAGCAACAATCTGCTCCTTCTCCTACTACAGTACCCGTCACTGTAAGTGTTTTCCTACTTAAAGTATGCCCAAATTGCGCAGTCTATAAGACATGTTTTGACGGTTCCATACTAAGGTTTTACCAAAAAATCATTTACTACGTAGTATTTCTGTAAATTATGAGGACAATGAATGTATACCCCACTTATTTTATTTGCGGTATTATTAAATTTATTAAATAGTACTACTGACGTAGTACGAAGTACTTGAGTTTGCTATTCAAATAAACATCGTGCGTGTCTGGCAGTATCGACAACGAAAACTCTGCAGAAGAAAATTGTAATGAATATTGAGTCAGACCGCAGACAACGTTCTCAAATGATTGAAGGAGTGGAGGTTAACTGCTGTGTACATTGTATGATTCCAGCCGAAGTACAAGACTTGGCTCGCCTACGTGGAGATTATACATCGAGTGATACAGAGTCACCATATTCAGATTTAGCACAAAAATGCAATGTGTGGTTTGGCTTGGTAGACGTCGCCTTGTCGCCTTTGTCCAAAGAGTTTTAGAACCAGTTTCTGCCCCAAGGCCCATTTCAATTGTGGTACAGTACTACACGCAGTTCTCTCATTTGACGTCGCAGGTAACTCACAAAAGTGTCCTTCGGGGTAGGTTTCATGTGTCTGCATGTTCCATTTTAGTATGATAACCAACGAAACAATAAATCCTAAATCACACTGCATAAACGGAGTCCATACAGTTGAGAATCAAAGAAGACGACCGTGTAGAAGCTGCAGGTCGATAGAATCCATTGCTTCTTGTGTAAAACGTATAGTACACGTACTTTAGCAAGCAATCACCCTAAAAAGAGCCCCCTTTAAAGTAGTTATATAGCCCGCTCCAGCACGTACAGTAGTAGCTTCGTTCAACAGACTGTTAAAAGCGATATTGGACGAGAAGAGCCGTACCAACGTTCTGGCAGTCAAATTGAGAGGAAAAAAGTGGTCAGGTCCTTGTATTATTCACCTAACTCCGTGCGCGAAACATCTCTTCCATTTATTTCTTCTGCCATTTGCCCTGAGCACTCCTTTTCTCTTGGCGCTTGAGTTAACGAAAGTGTAGGCCCAACGTTAATGTTCTCCCACCTCAGTAGTCCCATAACTGTCTCCAGCACGTTCGTCCGTACACTTTGTGGATCACCAACTGCAGAACTACCCGTCAAGAGAATCTCGCAATGCTCTTCGCCATTATCATCAATCACTGGCATAAAATGGTTCCACATACACACATCATTTGCCCATATTTTTGCCAGCGATCCACCATTCAGCAAAGTTTCCTGCGGCACACTCTGCGTCACCACCGCGTAGCTCCCATTCGCCTCAAAAAGACGAAATCTCAGATACAGCAGTCTGACGACGTTTCCTTCACTATCCGGATCCAGCTTTTCTCGAGCGATTAAATAAGTGTCTTCATTAAATTTCTGCACAATCTACACAAAAAACATATAATTAGCAACACACAAAGTAGTATACAGAAAACAACACTGATCTCCTTACATGGAACTGCTGGGTCGCCGCTTCCGAAGAGCTCCGGTACGTCACAAACTTGATTTCGTTCGCCCAATTGCGGGCTGCCAGCTGCCTCGCTGACCGGCTCGTGAATCTTTTCTTAAAAGAAAAATACAGTCGCTCGTCTTGAAACCGATGCAGCGTTGTCCATCCAAATAGATGGACCCGTTGTGTACCGGCAAACCCCACACTATCCACCAATGTCCTCTGCTGTCTCGAAGTTAATATCACTTGCGATGCTTTCTCCAGTGTAAACCTTAACTCGAGTCGCGACTCAATTGGGTTTTCGAGACACAATTGCGCGTACACTTTTTCTTGCATTTTTTGGTCCCGCGCTATATCTTTGAGCAAACCTTCCATCCGGTCCTCACCCTTCACTCTGGCTGCTAATTGGTCCTGGTAACTCAAATTTTGTTTCATAAGAGTATTGGCTTGCTCTCGAGCCTGCTCGAAATCGCTCGTTTGTGCACCTGGGACCAACATTTGGTCCAGCGTTTGGTGCACCCTGGACATCAACTGGCGGTGCGTCCGTTGGATGCCCCCCCAGCCGCAACGCCTCCATGTGATCCTTTTCCCGCTGGCGGGACCGCTGCATGGCCTCGCGGTTGCGCAGCCGCCGCTTGTCTAGAGACGCCTTCTGCTTCATCTCATGCGTTTGAGTTGACATGACAATTATTGTCGGACAATTCACATGCAATTCAATGTGAAGGACCAACTACCGGTATCTATTTGGTTACAAAAAGTACATTAAAAACCGGTGCCGTAATCCGCCTGTTATAATACCGGTATCATTAAGAGTACGTATTTTACCCAATTGGATGCCAGAAACAAGAGAGTGACAACCTGGACAGTGGTACCTGAGAATTAGCGGAGAACGTTCCGGAGGTCTGTACGGATACGAGTCGTATACGCATCTGTGTGAACCACTCAAAGGTGGGAATCTGGGGAAATCTGGGGAAAGCAAGCCGGACGAGTATTCAGCGCCCGCTGCGGCCGCGAAAACGGTCATCGTTTGCCGCTGGTAACGACGACAGGGGCGACGACCGCGTTTCGGGCGTCGACGAAGACGACGAGGACTCGGACGCAAGCTGGAAGGTCGAAGTTGAGGAGGGGAGGAGCGGGGGCGTCGCAAGGGGGCTGACTGACTCCAGTTGGTGCGTGGAAGATTCAACTGAAGCGTCTGGCGCCGCAAGTAGCTCGAGTGGAAATCCTAGTGGCGCTGAACGGCCTGATGTGCGCTGCCCTGACGTTGAACAAACCCAATTGGGTCGTGGAAAGATTTTCATGCATACATGGAAGAATACCAGAAGAAGACGTTCCAGGTAAGATCGGAGGCGATAGTCCTGTATTGATGTATACTATCTCACACTTTTACTACAGGTATTTCGCACACGCTCTTCTAAAAGCGTCGCGAATCGTAACAAGGCGATCAAATCAGCGCAGTGGTCTTCGTCAACGCTGATCCCGGCTGAGTGGGAGACGTACGCAACAACCTAAGTCTGTATGCACGGCGGTACATACAGATACCGCGGACAAGGCAAACGTCCACGAGCAGGAAGTGCGACCGATCGACTGTAAAGTTCAGGTAAGTCGATCAATTCAGTCTGGGGTAGTCAGTGGTAATGTCGAATTAGTCTCTTTTAATCGTTGTACTTGATCTCTAAATTGTACCGGTGTGTTTGTAGATCAACGGCTGTGTTCGTGAAGTAAAAGCGACGCCCTGGTTTGCGGTCTGCGTAACCAAGTGTGGTGTAGTGAACGCGAGATTCGGTCGGAACCTAGACTAGGCCATCCTACACTAGGCTACAACAAGGACTGGCCCAACTGGCGCGTACACACCGCACTTAAGACGACCGGGACGATCGACGACCGGAATGTTGGTAGTCCAGTCGTCGACGAGATCTGATCCAAAGAGTCGGGTTGCTCGTTGAGGGGACAAGAACACCCTACTGAAGTCCCAGGTTGCCCGATTAGGGCAGATTCGACTGTTCACGCCCGAAACGACTCGACGAAAGGACATAACGACTCGACTTAGGGAGGCGAAGAGATCTGAAACGATCACATTTCATTAGATATTTGTATACAGAACTAGGAAACCATTAGAAAAAGCTCTACGGAGCTCTAGAAACAATACAGAGCATAATATTCCAAGTTCTAAACACGTGCATACTCCGTAAGTCCCTGCGTGGACTAGATTATGTCTGCCGTCGTTCCCGAGAGGTATAGCTTGTAGGGAAACGACCAAAAGGCAGCGCCAAGAAGACAAGTCGGCCCGGGAGAGGGTGAATTTCGCTTTGTGCGATCAGCTAAATCTTGCTTAACTAAGCAAGTCGGTACGCCGGATAACCGGGTGCCGTGACACTTCAAGTCGAGTAGCCTTTGCTCTCGACGCCCTGTAAAAGCGCTCGCGCGCTGCTCCCCACCCGTTGGTGGCAGGCATAGGTTTTCCCGGAGATAGTTCGCTCGACTATACTCCGACGACCAAATTTGACTGGCTTAGTCGACTGCTTTATGCGCAAACGAAACACCGCTGTCCCGGAAGGGTCGAACCGCTGGGTCAACTCAGCACCGGCTTTGTGCCAGTGATTTGTAAGTTCTCTATTACGCATGATGTTCAGCGTGCACGACACCACACCTGTATGATGCAGTTGACCAGAATCATTCGTATCCCAAAAGCAGCAACTATTACATTCAGTGTCCCTCTTTTGTTTAACGCTTCATCGTTCCAATTGTGTACGTAGACGTAAGGGAGGCTCGACAACGGAATTTGACGGCTGCTGAACTAAAAGACACGATCGATGAGGATATTGCACAACGTAGCTGAATACGCACAAGGGCAGCCAACAGGGGGTGAAGAACGCAAGTCTAAGCGAAAGCGCGTAAACGCTGTTACGACCAATCTCTGTAGACTGAGGAAGCAGTAAAAAAAACTACATACAAACGATGTGGGGCTACATGTCGATGCTTCCAAGCCTCATTGTGTAGTAGAGCGATAGCAAGCACGGCGTGTCTAGCACTCGTAGGAAGATCGATTTGCACTGTACCATCAAATGCCGAACAGCACCAACGCGCTCGGAGAGCTTATAATTCGGAAGAACAAGCCTCACAGCGCGAACAGAATGCTTTACGGCGTCAAGAGCTACAACATGATCGCACGGACGAAAAACTCCAGGAAGGGAGAGAACGTGACCGCTGGTGTCACGATACGCAGCGAGTAGCGAGGGAAAGGGCGGCAAAATAGTTTAAAATGAGGCTGCTTCCATTCGGCGAGGTCGTTAAATGGCTCAGTAGTTTATGACCGGGTTATACATACAACTGTCGCCCGTTTAAACCCCACCGTTTGACTTTTTGACTCTCTCAGTTTTTGCAAAGAAAGTCCGCCGGAGCGCAGCGGAGGCTGACTCTCACTACTGGGACCAAATCTAAATTCACCGCCGCGTAGCGGCGGCACTCGGCTAGGTAATATTACAATTGTGAGATACACCTCATTTGTCTCATGTCTCAGTCGCTGACATATGATATTACTTGACTTCAGTATGGGACAGGGCATTAAGCTTGGTTTTCGTATGGGACCAGAACTACCAGGTAACCATTTTTGTAATTCTATTTGAGAGTGGTTTTGTGCCCGACTGGAAATGAGCGGGTGAAACGAACATAAAAGGGCCAACGGAGGTGAGCGGTTGCGAGCGTGCGTAGCCACAGCAAACGTATAGACGTGGTATGAAGGAAATGTGTATACCAGATTCTATACCGACTGCGTCTGTGAGGAAACCTACCGTTTCGTCCGGTTTTGTCCGGATACGAAAAGCAGTGTCAGAATGTATATAGCAGCGTCTTTATAAAGAGAGTGGTTACTGTACCCAACTGGAAATGAGCGGGTGAAATAAACATAAAAGGGCCAACGGAAGTGAGCGGTTGCGATCGTGCGTAGCCACAGCAAGCCCGCGCGGGGTGCCCGCGAAGCAGGGCCGCGATGTATTTGCGTAGGCGGACCAGCACCGAGCTTGCCGGCGAGCCGAGCACTGTACTCACCAGGGATTATAATCCTTTTATCGCAGGAGGGCAGTGACTGCCTTTGCGAAGCAAAGCCATTAAACCGCAATGACATCGGTCCTCAAGAAAGATGGGCAAAGAGGCGTGATGGGCAGTCAATACAAACTGGAAGCTTAAAATATTATGTGACCAGCATCATGTGCTTTGGCAAAACGTCTACTTTACCGTAATCTAGGTGTCAAGTGTCACCCCCCGCGTGCATACAAATCCCATGAGCAGGATAATTTCAACGTGCCAATTTCCGGGTTAGGTTTTAAGGTACATGTACACGTACTTAGCGAAGTACATACGGCAATGCAACATCCACTGTCACTCCCAAAGTAAAACTAAATAAGGCGAGCAAATGGTCGCGTGTGTGCGGCAATTTCTCAGAGACCGCAGTTGCTACGGCACTGTGCGCCGGCAGTCAGCTTCATGAGTACGATAACTAGCGGTGTGTTCAATTCCAGGTCTATGGCTTGCTTGTGGACTAACTATCATCTATGCCATTTTTATTTGTATGGAAATTATAACAGGGCGAGCAAATGGGTCGAGTTTTGCGAACTGGGGCGAGGTGGTGTGAACTGGGGCGAGGTGGTGTGAACTGGGGCGAGGTGGTGTGAACTGATGTGGACTGGTGGTACAACACAGGGTGACAGTTAACATATCACAGCAAATCGGACTTGGCAAGATCCCTGCCTGACGTCCTTTTCTCATGTACCGAGCAGACGTTACGTCTTAAACTTTACGATCAGTGTTTTACATGTACACAATGTGTACTTACCGTAATTCCCGTTGAACTGACACCCCCGTTGAGGTGACACCACCTGTGCATTTTTTCGGATAAAAAAGGGACCAAATGAATCCCTCCAATCGCCCCACCTATCATCAAGAATAAAATCTATGCATGTATAGATCCAGCTGCTAGGGTTTACTATTACCGTAATTCCCGTTGAACTGACACCGGGATGTTCATGTGCCACTCTTTTTTGTATCAAAAAAAACTGGTGGTGTCACTCAACGGGACTTTTGCCAAAAGTGTCAAATCCGAGCCGATTGGTGGCTATCAATACACGCGCCTGGATTTTTGGATCATCACACAGTTTTCCATTTCAAAAACGACCATGCCGAAGGTGCGCAATGAAAAAAAAAAAAATCAAGTTCACACTGAGTGAGAAAAACTCTATTGTGACAGAAGCTTATTCAAAACCCCGCAACTTACGTGCCCCGGGACGTAAATACAATTGTGATCACGCCAGCATCAAAAAGTGGAAGGAGAAGCTATCCGTCACGTCCAACGCCACGCTCAAGCAACATGGAGGCAACAAATCATTTCACCGGGGCCGCTCCCCACTCAATTCGTCTTCTTTTGACGATCTCATGCTGTTCTTTGAGAACACTCGCATGATGTATCGCCCCGTGACAACACGCATGCTGTGCGCCGAATACAAGCGGCTCAACCTAGCCGACGGCAACATCAATGTTTCCTACTGCGCTGCATTTTTCGCAATAATGTCAATATTTGTTTGATTCATGTGGTTTTTGCAATAATGGGTAAATATTTATTTGATTAATGTGGTTTTGTGGCTCAATATTTGCGTATGGATTCGATTCAACCAAAATTGATTTGAATCGAACGCACAATAGTATTTGTATAAATAGATTGCTTCCAGAAATAAATTATTTCGATAGTTTTATTTGAAATAATTTGTCGCTACAATAATATGTCTCGCAGTAGTGTCATTCCCTAAGCGTTCAGTTTTGATCTTTTAAGCAATCTTACAAATTTTTGCGTGTGAGTTATTTGAAGTGTTTATTCTGGGGTTTGACGAAATCCTTCAAGTTCTGCGCATGTGACGACTGGGGGAATTTATCTAAAATCCCCTGCGCGTGATCGCGTCTTTTATCTTGGCATAATTTCTTTCGTAAAACAGTTTTTGTAGCCATGTCGTCGTCTTGGTGGATTGGAATTTTCTGATACCCAGTTGAGCTCTCTCTTCGTCGTCCCCGCCAACTTTGCGCAGGAAACGCTTGCTGGGATTGTTGGGCGGGGCAGCATCAGCGAGATACGTCGTATCTGGGTGAGCCAACATTGTCTGCTTGGAGTCGGTGGCACCTGACAGAGCGTTGCTGCTCGTGAACAGGACAGCTGCAGCCAGCAGCAGGAGGAAGTAGACTCGCATCGTTAGTTGAACGTGCCTTGAGATGTGGACTTGAGCACGGTGATGCAAATTCGGGAATGATCCTTGTGTGCGGTCGGAAGGGAATACGTTTACTAGTACCGGTACCGTACCTAACCTTTGCAGGAAGCACGATAACATGTGTTTCCAAATTGGTCATTCGAAGCTGAATCCATGTAGAAAGGGGAGATATTGTACCTATTCGGCTCTTCTAGAAAATTTCATCAGCTAACCAAACTGCGGAGAGAATGTCAGCACCAAGAATCTGAAAGCGGCACCGTAAATATGGACTAACTGAGTAGAAGAGCATCCATACAAGGTCAGAATACCGGTATATACTTTGGGATGTTAAACGTAGAGCATCACAATTATTTTGCCCAGCACGCTTGCTTTGCAACAGATGCCACAAAATGTCTACAGATCATCCTGTCCTAACTAATAGTTGCCGTTGTATCAGGTATAATAGGATTATCATTTAGTGGAGTAACAAACCTCGATTAAGCACATTATATTAGGTAGGTTTTGACCGATATTAAAATTACAGATGGCGAGTAAAGATTAAAAAAATATTGCTTACCGATGATAATTCTTCGTACTCGGGTCGGAGCCAAATGAGACTAAAACAGAAGGAATCGTTGCCAAAACGCGCCAGTCGTAGATTATTTGTGCAAAAGACGTCTTGATCGATCGTTTTGTGGCACTTACACTTTATTTCACCCCATTTTCAAGTATGGACATTTTTTGGTATCAAATATAGCAGCAGACAGGGATATCAATACATTTGACTGGGAACCGAGTCGGTGGACACCATCCATATCAAATATAGCAGGATATCACGTAAGGGAGGGATCATTTAGGACGTACAGTACCGTATTGAATTGACAGGACAATGACGTGGTATATAAACAGGCCACTTTCTCTGCCTACTTTGCCTACCGGTAAATACCGGATAGTTGGTTTTATTAATAGTTAGGCAGTCAAAAAAATACCAATTGGGCACTGCAATACCGGTAGAGCTACAAAAAAGCAAAATTAGGCATTATTAATAGTATTGACGATTGAAGTACCGGTATGCTAGCCGATGATATCGTCCCGGCGTACAGCCTATTTTCACTTCAGTGAAAGGTTGTCTCTTCAGTGCTCATCGGATGAGGAATTTACTGCGTCGGCTAGCGGGATGGTGGTGAAGAATTGCTTCGCCCGCAGCTGACCATTGTAAAGCATAGTGCTAAGCGAGCATCGGTGAGAGTTCTTAACATATTTCAACGAGCTGAAGTCGCTATCTACAGTATACCTGCCAGGCGAAATAGATGCTAACCCCACGAGAATTGAAGTATAACAAAATTCCTTCTCTATGCATAAACGATCTCTTAATTCCTCGTCACCAAGATTTTATCTTTCAAAATCTTGTATTGTTCCCACGCACTGATACCGTAATAAGCCTTTCATCGGCTACTATGTTGGAAAAGCAGTTGACGAAAATCTGTTATATCGTAGTCAATAACAGCCCTTGGCGTGGTTGGGATAATTTCAACAGCTTCACTCTTCTTCACTTCGATCTGAATGTCTTTAACCCCTTTAATAAATACAAGAAGGGCTCGAGATAATCCATCTACCAGCGAAAGTCGTTCATTTTCGTTCATTATCTCGTCAAACATTGCCGACGAGTACAGTGTCGCATTACGGTTGTGGGTCTTCACTTTTGTTAAGCTTATATAATACAAGTCCGTACCGCCGTATCCTCCTCGAACTTAAGCTGGACATTTTACTCAATCTACAGTTTATGTAAAATTTCAGCCAGTATATTCTTATTTCAAACTAGGCATCCCCCAAAAGGCAAATTAGGCTTTGCGCTCTTTTTATGCAAAAAAGCCTAGATAGAAGAGGCCTGCTTATCGTGATGAGCAATACCGTATGCTACAAATCCTCGACCAGTCACTGTCCTTTTCTTCGTATCCATAGTGGTTTTAAGTTTGTTCCTGTCCAAGGTTGATGGCGATTGACCTGGAGCTCCTGGCAGCTGGAGACGCAGATTTCCTTCTGGATGACGCGGCGACGGAGCACACGCATACCCGAGGTGAACCGGACGACGCAATGCTGGGCGTCTTGGGAGACCTGGAGACGCAGGAAGGCGGCGGTGCGCATCCCTGGTGGGACGTGAGCGACGCGAAAACGGCTGGAATAAGGCAGGAAGAAGTCGTGGAACTGCTGGAGGAGCAGGAGGGGACGCTGGCGGTGTTTCTCGAGCCACTGCGTTCTCCGATCAAAAGTCGCACTAAAGTGGAATTTGAGGTTTTGCCCAGTGTTTTTACAATTCAAGTGTCGGATGATTCGCACTCAGAAGTGGACGTAAAAGCCAGAACAAAAGTGAAGGTAGAACCAAATGTTACAACAAAGGGAAAATGCGTCAAACGAAAACCTGCAGTAGGAAAAATGGGCATTATTAGTGCTAAAGTAACGGTGAAGGAAGACAAGAAACTGACGCCTTTAGAGATTCGACGTAAGCGAAATCGCGAGTCCATGCAACGCGCAAGACGTCGTCAACGCGATGACGTGGAACAGATGAAACTCACGTTGCAACAATTGGAAACGCACTATCAAGACTTGAACGACAAATCTCAAGCTCGTCATCGACTTAGCAGCAGTACCAGCAACAGCGACCGTGAGTCAATGACCCTGGAGGCGAATTATTATGCACTGGCTGATCTTTCCCATACGCTGAAAGAAGAACGGTTCTTACTGGAGCAAATGCTGGTGGAAAAGCAGAAGACCCATAGACGTTTCCAGCAAGTGATGGTGGATCGACAACAGGAGCTGGAGCTGGCATGTCCGCTCACTACGGATGACGTGTCTCTGTATTCAGACTATGAATTTGTATCTATGACAGAAGACCAGGCCAACCTACACATACGCAACTGTTACCAGCAAATGCGTCTTATGGAGCAGACGGTGAACCCAACTGCGACTCTTTTTGAAGTTCCAGACGGAGAAAGTTCGGATATCGAGTCGCTTACATCTCCAGACTTGCCGACGCAGCCGAAAGCCGAAAAGAAATGTGCTTTTCCCCCGTCCGCAACGTTTGGCTGGGAGGTTCGCCACGAAACTAACGCAGATGGAGACTTTTACGTGAGTTTCTCCAAGTTTTTCGTCGGGATCACACCGCAGCAAGCCATGGTTAGCAGCTGGATAAGGGACTCGAAGCCCAAGTCAACACCATTTCGACGGAAACTGCGCTTTGAAATTCTCCAAGTCATCAACGATAGCACGTACATTGCAGGTCTTGACATTGAGCATCCGGTGGAGCATGACAAGATCATGCGCATGATTTTTTTGATTTTCCGCATGCAAACGGAAAAGGGTTATGTAATTGGCCGTCATTCCATGAATCCGTCGTCGCCTGAAGTGCGTGCGACGGCCGAGAAAGACTCGAACTTCGAGTACGTGGATAGTTCCAACTGGGTCGAATTTTCAGCTGATCATGACAGAAACACCGGTGAGCCTGGATGTCTCGTCAAATTCATCGCACGCACGGAGTACAATACGCAGGAGGATAACTATGTTCGTCTTGTCAACTCCATCTCTCGCACGATGATCTGGGAACTGGCCGTGGTGCCTTCATCCTGTCGATCTTTATTACTGCCCTCTTGATAAAGATAGACATTCCCAGTTAAAAATTGCGTTAATTCACCAGTCGAGTTCCATTTCGGTGCAGCTACGACGTTTTAACGTCCAGTTTGTACTGTAAATATTTCTTGTTCTTGATTATTTTCATGTGTTCAACTCGCCGTGAACGTAAATACGGGGCCAATATTTAAGTTTTCCCAGCGCAGAAGCCCGAAAATAAGGTCCACGGCTGCTCGCGAAGCTGCAGTTTCAGTGGCGTTAACGTTAATCCTACCTGATATACGTACAACGCAGTACTCGTGGTCTGACTCGGACCTTGTGGTGAAGTCGGTCCACAACGAGAGGTTGGCTGCCCAAATATCGTCTTCCTGCGAAGTAAACTTACTTTTGACTAACCAGTTACCTATTGCGTAGCCTGAGCTAGTTTTTAGTCGGAAACGGAGGTAGTGCGTCGTCACCAGTTGCTCTTGGAGTTGCATTTGCCGTCGGAACACGTACGAGTCGTCGTTAATTCGCTGGAAAACGGTCATCGACTGGGTCGCTACGTCCGCCGATTTCCGGTAGCTTTGCATCGTGAGTTCATTGTTCCACGTCTGTAGCATCGCCTGTAGAGCTGTCACGTGGTAGAAAGACTTTTCAAAAGAGAAGAGCACTTCTTCGTCTTCTCGGTGGTGTCGTACTTGCCACCCCAAGAACGGAGGTATTGGCTGGGTAGAAGGGTTCAACCTCCTTAACGCTGCGCGGCGTGAAATCGACTGCAAGGTGGCTGCAACTTGATCGTTCGTTGTACGAATATAAGCCCAGACTTCTTCATTAGCTAGCGGCGTCCATGTGTCATGTGCGAACACTTGGTTTCTCATGTTGACCTCCTCCTGGGTCGGTGCTTGATGGGAGTCATCATACAAACGCTCCATTGTATCCTGTAACTTGCTCTTTTCATGCAAAGCTTGTCGAAAACGAAAGTTTTCATGCTTGAGCCGCGCGCTCTCCTCCATTAACTTCACGTACTGAGACGGTGATACAACTTCTACAGACTGATCCAATACCGAAGAAGCGTATTCACTACCACTGTCAATGGAGTTTTGCGTTGGTGGTACAATGCCCCGTGCTATGGTCTCTTGGTATCGGGTTTCCAGACGATGCATCGTTTCACGCAGTGTTTGCATCGTCTCCTTCGACATCGAGTCAAGACACAAGGAATGTCAGCACCACGAGCGTACGAATAGTGACTCGATAAGACAAATAGCTTACTCTCTCTTTCTGTCGTGCCAGACGCATTTGGTCGCGGTTCTTCGTTTTGCGTCGAGATCGAGGGGACAATAGTCGGTACTTGTCTGGCTGGGTCGAGACAATGGGCGAGGACTTGGGGGTCGTCATCTGGCTCGTTAATGTCCGCTTCTCCTCGGTTTCGCTAAGCTCCATGGAATACGTTGACCCGCCTTTCATAATTGTGTTGACGGGTGCTCTTCGAGGTGTAAGCTTTACGACTTCACAAGCCACTTTGACAAGCGAGGTGCAGTGTGGAAGTCAGGGATCTGGAGTGGGGATAAATGGGTCGGGAATAAACCATTTTATCCACCCATCCACCCCGACCGGCTCTGGG
>JAIKVB010000842.1:0-18717 GCA_024679045.1 Phytophthora brassicae
ATTTGATTGATGGTCTTCGTCGCAGGAATATCCGGCCGTTCGTGGTGGTTTGCCCGAACACGCAAGCCAAAAGGCACGCGCGACAATCCTGCTGTCGAGTGGATTTGTCCCGCAACTGGAAGGCGGACTGCCATAGTCAGGCCACGTTTGTCACCAAACGAGCGGAGGCACCACAACATCCGGCTTCAATCCACTTCATTCTGCCAGTCAGCAGGACAAAAATCGAAACCGGAGCCGCCATTTGTGCTCCGGGTTGGTGCACAATTCACTTTGAGTTGATTTTCTGGCTCAAGTATCCATGCTCACAGTACAGTACATGAATAAAATCCCTGCTATGTACGGCATCTGGTTCACCCAAGTGCCATCTTTGATTTGAAACGCAGTTGGGGCGGTATCTTCCGTGCGTGGCCAGTAAGGCAGCCAGTCTCATTCGCCCTTTTGAGTTGTTACACTCAAGTCCAAACTAAGAAACTGTCGCGAACGATAGCTATGATGACAACTCGCCCCGGCGCAGCTTCCACGCCCGAACACGATGCTGAGAATATGTGTCGCTACCCGAGCAAAAAATGCTGGAACCCTCGCGCACTCAAACGCAATGCCGAGCGCCACAACCTCTGCGACTTGCACCGTCAGAAGGCCAACAAGAATCAGCGACGACTCGAGCTTAAGCGCAAAGCCAGAGGAAAGGACAGCGAACCTGGTAAGCGCACGCACAAGAAGGCCCGACCACGAGCGCGCAAGACTCCGCTCAGCGCGAGCTTAAGCGCAAAGCCAGAGGAAAGGACAGCGAACCTGGTAAGCGCACGCACAAGAAGGCACGACCGCGAGCGCGCAAGACTCCGCTCAGTGCCCACTTGGCCATGAAGGAGGAGGCGAGACAGCAGGCCGATAGTTTTCCCGGTTGGTTTTTGCAAGATCTCGTATTGCTGGACGGCGGCATTGGCAACCAATTGCAGCACAGAGAGGCTCCGGAAGTGGTGAGCGAGGACGTGCTGGATCGTATTCTACAGGAAGACACCGCTAAGGGCCTGAGAGCGACCTCCGGACTTGAAGCTTTGGCTGCTTTGCCGGAAGGGACGACCTCCCCCGTTGATGTCGGAGAGAGCTGGGACCATCTGGATTTCAGTGACTATTGGCTCTTGTCCACGCCAACGGACCAGTCGGCTGTGAGCTTCGACGCGTCCGCTTTTGTCGTAGATGAAGACATCTTCATCGCAGACGTGTGAAGGCACCAGATTGTTATTTAAACTTAATTGTACATTTTAAATTCAACAAATTCTCTATTTCTTTTCCACCTTCAAAGACGTCGCAGATACTTTGGCATGGAGACGCCACTTCACTGCGTCTGTTTCCTGTTGGGTCGATGACTGGAAGGCAGCTTGATTTTTTATGAATCGCGAAAGCACAAACAACGCTAAATATAACCTTTCTTTCATAAGTTCTGCATGCACCAACGTGATAATTTATCGCTATGCCCCACATTCGACACGCTTCTGGCCCGAGGTTAGACACGCCGGGTGTGATCGTCGGTTGTGTGCTGCTTCTATTGCTTGTAGTGGGCGTCCTTCAACAGCAAGTACAAAAACGCAAGCGTCGAACACGTACCCAAAATTGAGTTTGTACTTCCAACTTGCATCGAAATAATGCGTTTTACCCGATTTTCATGTAGAATTTCACCCGCCATTGCAACTTCAACAATCCAGTACGGGCGTGCTGGAGCAGATTGGAAAGCGTAAAGAGGACCTCCAGCGTTATATTAACAAACTGAAGGACCAGTTGGCGGTTCGAGAAGACCAATTGCGATATCATGATGAGCTGGAAGAAATCGTCACGTTCAGAGTCGAAACCAGTAGACAGGACGAGGAGGTATCCGCTGGTTATAACTATTGGTCTCCAATGTGCGTTTTAGTAACTTGTTGTTTGGCAGGAATGGACTAAACTCATGAAAGCTGGCAAGAAACTTCATGGTGAAAACTGGAACAACTCTGAAAGTGACGAGCCTTCTCTCGGGTACATTTGCATCCTTGTGAGCTTGTACTCTCGAAATTGCGTACTAACCGTTACTCCTCGTGGGTAGAGACTTAATGGAGCTCCACAAGGAAGAACTGCTCGAGTACAAACGGTCACTTCAAAACCAAGCTGGATCGAGCAGGAGACCCTCAGCGCGAGCTTCCACATCCCGAGATCGGAAAGGGGCTCGACGTCCGTCCCAATTCACACTTCCGCTGCCAAGATTGCAGCCAGTAGCTTCAATCCCGAGTACTTCGCACGGCCATGGAGCAACCATTAAACCCGAAGGACCTAAGCTCGTTCCAACTCAATGGCAATCCACTCGAGCAAAAGCAGCGTCCCGTGTATCAACGGCTATACCAGCCCAGCATGACATGTTACCAGACAACTCAGAGGAAGAATCACCCACGTACAAAATGGTCATACCACCACTAGACTTTACCAGGCTAGGTGGTAGACCAGCAGCAGTCGTAGCTCGACAAGAACCTGACGATCCCCTACAAAAGCAGAAGAGAAAGAGTTTCGAAGCCACATTCCAACGCCAGACGAGACTTGCAGCTATGCTTCGAAAAAAGAAGTAGAAGGCACAGACAAGAAGCATAAAGGCATAAGTAGGTGACTAAATATCCTAACAAACCGTCGGAAGTCGAGACTTAATTTTCACAGCGTGGCTGAATATGCGGTTAAATACACGCACGCTCCATTTTCACTCTTTTCAGTCGCATCTAAAGCGGATATGGCAACGCAAGAATGACAAATCTGGTACGCTCCAAACGCTTTTATCATCAATCACGCATCAGTACACGCACGCTCCATTTTCACTCTTTTCAGTCGCATCTAAAGCGGATATGGCAACGCAAGAACGACAGGTTAAGCAAATCTGGTACGCTCAAAACGCTTTTATCATCAATCACGCATCGGTTTTCGTCTTCTTGCTTGGTGGCCGTCGAGACTTCTTGGACGACTTGGGCGTGGAGATAGGCTCCCGACTGCCCTCCGGCACTTTCTCCAGCACGAACTTCTCGAGATCGCGGAACGTCTTGTTATCGATATGGTCGACAACAATGTCCAGTTCATCAGGAGAGCTCTTGTCCAGTGCCTTGGGACACTGCTCCTGCAGCAGTTCAATAACCGCATTCAGATCCTTACTCGGGACCTTGTAGATGTTCTGGCTGAAGTGGATCTTCTCCTCCAGACTCGGGGCTCTATCCAACAGCACAGATCAGATTATAAAATAATACTAAGAGCAAAACACCAACATATTCTGCAATGCACCGTACGGGATGCTCTTGTCCGCTTTGGGGACCGGTCCTACGTCCAACTTCATGGTCTTAACCCGCTCCTCGAACTTCTTGGTCAGCTCATCGGCCAGCAGATAGAGATCTGAGCCGTCCTGGTTGTAGAGTTTGCAATTGAGCCAGACGAGGCGCATGTCGCGCGCAAATTCGGACGGTTTCTTGTACTCATTCTTGCTAAGTTTGTTGCGGATGGTACCCAGATCCATGGGCTCTTTAACCACCTGCAAGTAGTCGTAGAGACCCCATTCCTCCCAGTTGACACGTTCGCGAAAAGGTTCTAAAGCCATAAGACGAAACATGAGCTTATTACTACCAACCCAATCGGGACTGGACGTATTTAAAGCCTGAAGACACCCACCGCAGCTATCGAGCTTCAAAAAGTGCTCGACGACGTCCGTACACTTTTTCTTGTTCTCGGGATCCATAGCGTTCGGTAGAGGCAAATTCGACGGTTAGAACCGAGGAGAGTCTGCGTAAAAACGACATGAATGGGTACGTGAGATAGAGAGCTACGTGGTTAAAGTACCGGATCGCGCGGTGCAACGGCGTAGGAGCGCATATACACGCGTGAAGAGGCAATAGATGCGTCCATTTCACGCTACCCTCACCTGTCGAGATTTGCGGAGTGAAGGTCAACACCAACAAAAACAAAATTGTAAATAGGGTGTTCTACATAAAATAGCTGAAGTCATTTATAGATGGCTACACTTGGGCCTTCAACATCCTGTTTAACTCGCACCCGCACCATGTGCGTGTATACCTGTTGTAAAGCGTTCGAGTATCAAAATCTTTAATGAACGACATACTGTTCGTGTTCTGGTTGGTAGGTTGTCGAAGAGAGCGAGCTGGCTAGAGCAGCCCAACCATGAGCTTCCGGAGGTGCAAGCCAACTTGAGGCGAATTCTTCTGCTCTCCGAAGTGTCCAGATGCAACGCTGACTATGAATTCCTCGACAAATACAGTGCGTTTCACAAGTATCAGGATCAGTGCTTGGGTCTGTTAATTTGCCATTATGTTGATGTTATCCTCCTGTACCGCACAGTTCACCGCGTCAAGTATTTTCGCGAGCTCCCGTCAAGAGACCGTTTGCGGTTCTTAAAGTCAGCCAAAGGCATTGAGCTCGATGATGGAGATGCTCTTTTCCGGATTGGTGATCGTGCTGATGCGTTCTACTGCGTCATGTACGGAACGATTAGCATCGTCATGGATTTCTCTCGCATGGCGGCCCCTACATTGAACGAGTTCGAGGAAATTATGAATCGAGCTCGCGTTCACTCGAGTTTCCTGAATCCAGGCGGGAAGGTCGATATGTCACACGATGCTACGTACGTTGTGCGTACGATGAAGCCTCTGGAAGTTTTCGGTGACGTCGGTTTGCTTCTTGAAGAGCAACAGCGCACCGCTTCTGTTGTAGCCACAGAAAGCACTTTGCTCATGCAGATTGATCGCGACACGTTTATGGCACTAAGGGCGAGCAATTTGTCACGGGAGCTTCGGTAGGGAGTATGTTAACACGTTTTGACACAAGTGTTAGCTAATTTGTATCTTGTCTCGACTGCTGCAGTGAGAAAATGACTTTCTTAGCAGGTGTGGCTTGCTTGGATCATTGGGAAGACGGTAGCATTTTGAGGTTGTGTGACCGAATGGAGAAGATACAGCACACATACAACGAAGTTGTTGTAATTGAAGGCGAACCAGCAAGTAGGTAAACTTGAGATTCCTGGTGATAGTTGTCGCTTATATGAACTTTTATTTGTTCTCGGCTTGAAGACAACTTCTATTTCATTAGCCAAGGTGAGTGCAGGCTGGTAAAACGTTATTCGACTCTTGAGCAGAAGAAAGCTGAAGGTCGAAAGCAGCCTTGCCTTGTTGAAATATCTACTGTTTGCAGGTATGATTAAACTCTCTGCTTGTTATTTAACTTACTGACATTGTGATCTGTGAAGTCAGCACTACTTTGGCTTCTACGAGGCCATCCTAGGAGTGGTAAACGCAGTGTTTTCAGTCTTGGTCTCGTCCCCGACAGCCACTTTGTATCGGGTCGATCGCGTAGACTTCAGACAAATCGTATTAAAGGACACCGTCACAGAGCAAATACTGCGTCAGGAAGTTGTTGCTCTTTCAGCACGCGCTGACACTTCCCGTGTTTTTCGAGACTTGCAGAAGGAGACCAAATGGAATCAGTACAAACACGATTTAGTAAATTCTGTTCTCGCGAGGCATGACGAGAACCGCAATCGTATTATGGGACCCCGGCCAGATCTGAGTGGGTTTCGGTCAGCACGTGAGCCCGACATTTGCTTACCAAAGCTGGGATTATCGCGATCTTCTATCCGGGGGTCTCAAACCGAACGAGAAGTTCCTGGAGTCTCCTCTGGCCAGCTCCGACGAGCACAAAAACCATTACATGATAAACCAATGCTGTCTCCGCGTCATTCGCGTGGAATTGATGGCAATTGGCGCAGTGTACGTATTCGTGTTTTTGATGAGGAGGAGTGATAACTCACTTTACGAGACATTGTGTATGTTTCAAAGTGGGCACGACAAAGGGCAGGGAGAAACGACAGCAGAGATTTGAATAGTCGAAGCTGTGACAACACAACGCGGAACCGATGGCAATTGGCGCAGTGTACGTATTCGTGTTTTTTAATGAGGAGGAGTGATAACTCGCTTTACGAGACGTTGTGTATGTTTCAAAGTGGGCACGACAAAGGGCAGGGAGAAACGACAGCATAGATTTGAATAGTCGAAGCTGTGACAACACACAGGTAACGGATTAAGTGGTTGCAAACCAGTCGACAAACGAAGCTTTCGGTTAACCGATATAATGAACACTAATGGAGGATCGCATGGTGGTTGTTAGGCGCTGGTGAGCAACGTCCAATGGGGAAAAGCCTCTCAGATCATGGGTGGACTCCGCAATGACGACGACAAAGTCTCCACTGTGCTTGTAGAAATGTTCACGACAAAAGGTGCAAAGCGCTAGTGCTTACTTACAGTGACAAAGAGGGAAGCCTCTTGAACTGATCGCGGCACAATACAGGATTCGTTAACAAGAACCCAATTCATGTGAATGTAAATTATTAAATTCATTGCTTCATCTTCCTATATCACGGATGGAGCGAGCGGGGGGGGGTTATTGTATTTGTATACGGTAATGAGACTGCATTCGTCCTTCAGCTGTTCCAGATTGTCTTAGACACGCTCCATGTCTTCTGTGATCGTGTAGAGTTCCTCCAAACACATAGCCGACGTCCTTGCAGGAAATGGTGACCCGTTTGAGCTGGCAGCGTCGTCTGAATAAGAACTAACCGGTGAATGGTGTGTCGTCCCTCCTGTGGATGGTGGCGTGTCAAGGATCAGCAGATCTCCACTGTTCCTACTGCCATTGCTGGCCGATTTCCAGTCCGGGAGCTGATTCTCGCCCAAGTCTTTAATTTCCAAGAATGATCGGATAGCTGCCAACATTTGACACTGCGAGTTGACACAACAACGCACCTGGCGCTTGGGAGCTGACCGGTACACCGCCAGCACCATTTCCACGAATCTTTGCAGCTGAGACTGACGGTCTCTCGCAATTCGCACGTCATCGTCCCGGTGTAGTCTGAATGACATTTTGCGGCGCGGGAACTTGAAGGTGGCGAGCTGCTGCACGAGCTGCCGACACGCGCCACTGCGGCATTTGCTCTGGGGTTTCTTGTCATCTGATACAACTACCGCTTTGCCGTGCAGTAGCAATTGCAGTCGCAGGTCACGGAACTGTGAGAAGCGCTTGAGAAGCACGAAATTCTCCCTGCCGGTGTCCACTTGCAGTCGGAACACGCAGTGGGTGTCCAAGCGGGCGACACCCAAGAAGCGGACGGTTGTTTCAATGACCTCATGACCGGGGATAGTGCCGAAACTCGAGAAGCAGCTGGAGCCCAAATTTGACGACTGAAATGAGGTTGGTAAGGAGTGGCGACCACGAAAAGTGCGGTGCGAGCGCTGCAACGAGTCATCGAAGGACACCGATTGGTGGTTAGCGAAGGATTCATCCACATGCCGTTGCACGAGCTCTCGTGTGGTGATGATCAGCTCGTCAGTGAAAAGCGAAGGCATCGTGAGTCTGCAAATGGGGGACCCTGGTGCAAATTGGCAAGTGGGCCAAACGTTTCTGTTGGCCGGATAAGCACAAGAGGTCAGTGGGACGCTCAGAAACGCGACAGCTGGCTTCGTCTTCCACTTGTTGGCGACATACAAGTTGCCAACCACCAAAGTTAAAACTTGAACGTTACGCGCTTCAGAAAAACGCAGGAGCTGCTTAGGTTTGCAGTGATCTTGCAGACTGAGCAATCCCATGGCAATATCCGACCACAGCTGTGTGAACCGGGGTCACTGATCCCATACACGCTCCATAAAAAGGATCGTATATTTAACCGTCTGGCGAATCTACCGATTAAGTTGAGTTCAACGTGGCGCTCCAAATAAACTCGCCACTTTACAGTCCATACTTGTCATGTGTAGCATCTTTTCAGACGCATGGACTTTCCTAAACCAGACACAAAGCTCTGGTTTATTTGGTGCCGTTTCAGATGTTTGGCATGTGTAGCATCTTGTCAGACGCATGGACTTTCCTAAACCAGACACAAAGCTCTGGTTTATTTGGTGCCGTTTCAGATGGCGGCAAATATGACAACTCGAGTTGAGTGGAGTCTGTGAGATGAACCCACCCTCTGTGGAAGGATGCTTCCCATGGGGTTCACCGAGCTGTCTAAGGCCAGTGCAACTGGAATGAACCACCTCTGTGTCCGGAGAAATGGTTGTTGCGCTACGATACCAGTTTACTGGCCGGAACTACGCTCTCAACGTCATTCGAGTCCCTCGAGCCTGCCGACCCGACATTCCGTTCTATCCGGTACGTCAAAATCAACGGAAGCTAACGAACCTTTCATCTCAAAGCAACGTCCGAAGCGTGTCCTCAAATCTGTCCAAATATCTCGTTACATATATTGACACAAGTGCCGACCACTATATGGATACATGCCACTTCTACATGTACACGAGCACACGAGCACACGTTGCCAACGTGACGTGTCAGTCGTGTGGCACGACTAGCAAAATGAAATACTGTACATGTGCAGTATACAACTATCGTACCCCAATGTACACAGTAAATGGTCAAGCGATTAGACAGGGATAGAGTATCAAAAATGACCTGAAGCCCTCCAAGATCAAGCTATCCGACTCTATATAACAGGGTATGTAAAAGGAACAGAAGAGCATGTTGAAGGAAGTAGCTACAACTTCGAAGTATGAATAGACGATTTCAAACCCTTTTCTCATAGAAATTCGATATCATAGAATATTGAAAATGGGAGGTGCACTAACAGGACGTCTTGTATTTTTATTGATCAAGCAAACCGCTTCCAGCACGGTCTTGTCCGTGACTGCTTTTTTTTAAACTTCGAAGTATAGTCTGTGTCCAAGACTCTTTGCACTCCACGACCAGTCGTTTCAAGAACTCCACACATTGTCGTTTCCCCTACGGCCCACACCGTGCCTTTGTTCAATGCTGTTGTCCAACTTGGACTCCAAGCGCTATCGTTTCCGCTGCTATCTAATGCGTCGCTTTTGTTACTACAGTATCGGTTTGTTGCTAACGGAAAACCGACTTCCCAAATGCTCTTAATTAACGATGCGTGGACAAGTGTGACCGAGGCGTTTCCCCAACAACATAACGAGGACGCAGTAGTTTATTGCTCCTTAAACTCCAGCAATGTCCGAGCAGCCAGCGCGCCCATGTCGTAGAACGAAGACACAGCGGCGCGCAGCAGTCGAATCTCCGTGGCCTCAAAGTGTCTACACACAGCAAACCAACACAAAAACAACCGAGTCATCACCACGGATTGCAGCCCACCACATAGTGAAGAAAACTCTAAAAATATAATAGCTATAGACGTACACGTGGAGCTCCGATCCCTTGACACTTAGTATGCGGTGAATTTTGTCGGGCTGCAGCTCGTCATCCACCTCAAGCGTCTGGAGCACGTACTGCGCGTCGACGGCCTCAGGGAAATTGAGGCTAATTTCACTATACGGCAAAGAGTAGGGGGTACATGGTCAGCGTTGCAAAGCAGTGAAAGGTGGGCAGCGAGCTCATACCATTCGAATGGGTGCGTTGCGGTAGCCATAGCTTTCGAATCGAATGGAAAGTTTTCGATAAACACGTTTTAAAAACTGCTTTGGAAATTGTGTGAGTGGTGCACACCAATGTAGTGTTCAAGGATGGGCATGGCGTTGACAAACATTGCACGGCCGCATCTGCGTGGCAATGGCGTTGTTGTTGAAGCCAATGCCAGTTGGGCAACAGATAATATCTGATTGCCCAACTGACATTGATATATTATATCGCCGACAAAAAGGTCAACGCATTTGAGGCCTCACTTAGGACCTGAACGTACATGTACTCCGTTGAGCCTCGAATTTTTCTGCTCTCGACAGTCTCTGTCAGCACTAATGCATGTACCGTACTGTATCTACAGTTATTATAGGCGTGGCAGATAATATCCGGGATACAGCAGTAAAAGCGGGTGCTATGTGGTAAAATTCTATACTCCGTTGAGCCTCGAATTTTTCTGCTCTCGACAGTTTCTGTCAGCACTAATGCATGTACCGTACTGTATCTACAGTTACTATAGGCGTGGCGGATAGTATCCGGGATACAGCAGTAGAAGCGGGTGCTATGTGGTAAAATTCTAACCAAAACAATCATAATTCGATCATCGGAGCGCCGGCATAACCTGTATGGTATCGCCTGAAGCACAAGAAACTTTGTGCATCAGTACTTGGTAAACTTAAAGGTCTAACAAGTAGATGTAAGCTTCAAGTTCCAGCCTTCTTCAGCACCGAAACGCAGGCATGCATGCTAAAAATCGGCAGTAAGAAATCCTTGTCGCCCGTCGAATACTGCGGCTATCGAGCAACCCTGACAGCCCCGTCTCACACACAGCCAGAGCACCAAAACTCGGTCTGAATAGTTTTCTCGCCCTGCCATTGGTCAAATCAGAAAATGGTGCTGAACACTTGCCATTTTGACACAGGTCTCTTGACCGTCGCCCCATCCGATGCTCGAAAGGAGGACTTTGTGCATCTATCGCCAGCCAGTTCCGCTTCAGCAGGTCCACCACCACATAGCGCCGCCCTCGTACATACCTGTATCTACTGTATAAAACCCTTCCAAATCGAAGCAAGTCATGGGGCTGATGTGCTGCGCCGCCAAGTGCTGCGGCTGCATGGCAATCTCGCAGCTCTGCGCGCTGCTGCTGCCGCTCGCCGTCCTGGCCGCGTTCGGTCTCTTCTTCTATACGTTCGCCATCCCATGGGGTGAGGATCAGATCCGCCAGGCGCTCAATCTCTCCTCAGACGTGGATATTGGCGACCTGAATGCCAGCTACATCGAAGCCAACTCGTGCTCGGGCTGCGTCTTCGGCAGCAATACGCAATGGCCTACCAACTCCACTGGCTCGTTGCACTTTCTGGACTCGACGGCCGGCAGCACGGCCTCGGGTGTCATTGCCACTTCGCTGGCTGGAGCTGCTGTCATTGGCACGGGCTCCATGCTCTGGGCGTCGGCCATGCCCAGTGCAGCGGCGGCGCTAAGCTTCTCCGGTGGTTTCTACGAGATGACGCACATCGTGGAGCAGGCGCAATTCGCAGGTATGATCAGTCAGCTTCGGATCGAGGGAGCGCCGACCTTCTTGTTGCAGTTCTCGAAGGAGCTCTCGTGGACAAACTTTAACCTTATAAAGGGGAGCAGTGACGACGACTCGCGCGGAGACGAAAACACTCGAAGACTCGCAGATTCAGGTTCAGGATCAACAGGCTTTGTGGCGGCCGCTAGTGAGTCCGGACCAGCGAGATATGCTGCACTGATTGGTGTGAACGCAGACGACCTCTTCTTCTACACACTCGTGACATTCGTTGTTGTGCTTGCTGCGCTGCATGCTCTGTACCTCCTTATGGTGCTGATCGTGGGTGTTGTGTCGAAGAAAGAATCGTTCGGGGAGGTGGCTCGCAAGTGGTATCGGAAGGTTATCTGGGCTGGTGTCTTAGCGCTGCTGTTAGCACAATACATGTTCGCTATGGCAGGCAGCTACTTTATCTCGGAGGGATCGTCGAACGACTCGACAAATGGTTCCAGCTCACGCTTTGCACTGGGAATCGTTGCACTTGTGGCGGTTGTACTGTGCGCTCTGGGAGTGGGGATTATTGTCGTCGGCAACAACACTGACGAGCTTAAAGACGTCGGTACTTATGAACACGACCAACGAGCGTTCAGCAACAAGTACAGTGTCTACTACGACGAGTACAACTTCGACAACCGCTTCTTCTTCGTTCCGCGCATCCTGCTCGCTGTGCTCACTGGAGTCATCGTCGGTGTTGTTCGGGATGCCACGACACAGCTTCTGTGTATCTTGGGAATTACAATGCTGTACTTAATTCTGCTGCTTATACGACAGCCGAATCTGCTGCGGTTCCTGTACTACATTGGTCTCGCTTCAGTCTTCTTGAAGGTTGTTCTCATTTGCCTCATGCTCATTGTGGCAAGAGACGACTACTTTCCTCAGAATGTACGGGACAATGTGGCGTACGGTATCATCGGTGTGAACATGTTCATCTTCTTCTTGTTGTTCGTACGCCAAGCGTACGCCATCATTCATAAGATGGTTATAGCCTGTCGTCACGAGAAGAACGGCAAGGACGACTCCAGTCTGGGCGACACGGACATCAACCTCGAGTTCGGCAACCATACGTCTAGCAATGCTCGCACTTACGAACAAGTGGAAACCACACCAGCAGGCCGTGGCCTCGACTGGTATGCGAATAAGCAACAACGGGAGCAGTTTGACCACCAGACACAACAGCATTACCAGTCCCAGACAAGTGCGATGTCAGGGTACAGTACTGCACAGAGCTCGCGTAGTGGCCATTCAGAGGCTGTGCCTATGCTGGAGCCGGCTCCCGAACCAGTTTTCAATCGCTCCAAGGGCAAGAGTCGCCCATCAGTCTCGCGCAATCAGCAGTACTCGTTTGGAGGCTCGATGCAGAGTGGTGATGATTTCGAGATGAACAGTGCAGCGGCTGCCCCTGCTCCCATCCCAGAAGCTCCAATTCCGACGTATGATGTCATTTCAGCTTATCTTGGTACAAAGAATACGGGTAATGAAGCGGGCGTCTTGACTTCTCCTAAATCAGGAAGAGGTCAATCCTCAAGAGGACAATTGTCGTCACGGGGACAAAACTCGTCACGTGGACTGAACTCATCAGGGAGACAAAACTCATCACGTGGACAAAACTCGTCACGTGGACTGAACTCGTCAGGGGGACAAAACTCGTCACGTGGACAGAATTTATCAGGGGGACCGAGTTCATCACGAGGACAGAATTCGTCTCGAGGTGTGTCATCAACAAGAGGTCCGCTGTCATCACGAGGCCAGTCTTCAAGAGGAGGAGCTGCGGTTGCATCGGGAATGTTAAACTCTGGTATTGGTTCTCGCCCGTCGACTGTGCCTCTCGACTCGTACATTGGAAATTTCGGTGGAACGGACTCTGGTATCAGCAACTCGTCTTCGCGACATAAGCGCAACAT
Organism: Phytophthora brassicae; assembly: GCA_024679045.1. Lineage (NCBI taxonomy): Eukaryota > Oomycota > Peronosporomycetes > Peronosporales > Peronosporaceae > Phytophthora > Phytophthora brassicae. Next base: position 12,937 of record JAIKVB010000842.1, read on the forward strand.
TAATCCGGATAACCTGCATAAGGATGTGGATATTGATATTGATGACGTGGATATCGATGCGGAACGGGACGCTGCCGCTACACAACCTGCGCCATACCGACAATTCACTCCTGGTGCGTCGACGGGGAACCAGCGCTTTAACCCTGGAGCTTCTTCTGCTAACCCAATGGAGCAGTCGTACGTGAACTTCTCAGACTCGGCAGTGTCTTCCGTTCCCAGTCAGGCTAACGTTCCGCGAACTTCATCGATGCAGGACGACACGTTCTCGACTGCGATGAGTGCAGCAGCAGCTCCCAGCAAGCAAACCAGCAACGTGGGTTACGGTAGTAGTCCCCAAGCTAAGCTATCAATCTTCTCGAACGACTCCAATAACAGCTTTGACGGTGATAGCAGTGGCTGGTTCAAGCGTCGATCTAAGACTGTGGTTAGTGTGGATGAAGAAGCTAGTGTAGCCAATGACGGTGATAACCAGAGCTACGAACTCGGTCCATACGGTGTGAAAGCATCTGCATTTACTGCGCGTGACTCGGTGGACTCGTACGGTAACCAGTCCACAGCCAATTTCGCCACATCTCGCGTGGACTTCAACGCTCAAAGCCAAGTGAGCAACGCCAGTACGAGTGACGGTATGTATTTTCCTTCGCATCGCCAAAGATCAGTTTCATCGAATCAGTCATCGAATCAGTCGTTTCTTAGCGCTCACTCTGATGATAGTGCGAACTACTACGATGTGGACAGAGTTCACGACGATGACCACAACACTCTGACGCTGTAAGTTCTTCAGTCAGTTGTTGTACCACGAGCTTCCGAATGATAGGAAGCCACCAGCTCTAGCTCTGTGTATGTATAATGGAGTTGGTATCAATGAAAACAATAAACATTTTCCAAACAGCTTCAACAAAAATACGTAGTGATATTGATGTCTAATGTACACCACATCAAATACAGTATTGTGCGTATTATCAAACTAGCAAATGGCGGTCAGAAATGACCGCGACAGCGCAGGGCGGATCTTGCGCGTGCTACTCCTTCAATTGTAGCCATGTTGATGTCTAATGTACACCACATCAAATACAGTATTGTGCGCATTGTCAAACTAGCAAATGGCGGTCAGAAATGACCGCGACAGCGCAGGGCGGATCTTGCGCGTGCTACAGGACTGCGACATCGTCCACGTGAGTCTCATATAGTTTTGCATCTTCTCCTCTATCTAACCGTGCAAGTTACGCGTCCTAACGCCTTGTTATTGTGTAGATGGAGGCAGCTATCGCAAGTCTGTCAGGAATCAGAGCTGAGTCCTTGATCAAGCCTCGTGGTGTTGATGTCAGTGATGTTGACGTACTAGAGCGCACTGCAAAGGTGTCAATTAATGCTGAACAATATAGTGTAGTGCTGGTGATGCTGTGGGTTAGACTGATTTACAACTTTACAGGGTCGAGTGCTGTCTCTGTCGGACCACAAGCGGATTGCTAGGCTGCAAGCTGCTCTGGTATGATTTCTTACTGGTTTAAACATTGTTGAGAGTCGCTAACTTTTGAACTCGTTGGTGGTTGCTGATTCCTTTCTAGTCGACGGTTGCGAACGCTTATAAAGCTCAAAATGAGATAGAAACTCCAGTAGATCGAGAGTCGAAGAGGAATCTGGTGTGTCTTGTGGCGGGAACTGCAATAATGCAGGCGATGCGAGACTGCACATCGTCTCGTACGAATTGTTGCATTTGGGGACCACAGGCGGAAAAACTGCATGTTTTGCTGGACTGGATGGTGAGTCGTGAGGACAATTCGAAGCTTGATTTTGTACGCGAGCTTCTGTTAGATTGGATACAGCAAACAACCGAAAAGCAGAAGCAGCTGGCTGCTTGTCTTGTACTTTTCGAGCTGCTGCAACGGCGGCGGAAGATGAGAATTCTTGGATCTGGAAGTGAAGTTTCATCTTTGCTACGTGATCGATCTGAGGAATATCTGGAAGCTTTACGTAGCATTATTGAACGAGGAACAAGTCGAATTGCTGACTCCCAACGCGTGAAACCATCGAAACTTGCGCTAATTGCTTTGGAAACACTTGCCTTGTTGTGTGGGGATATCGCTGCGACGTATTTGGTGTCGGACGATATCGAGAAGAGGAGCTGCATTACCAACGGGTTAATACGCGAGATGGTGGAGGGCATAAAGCTTGTTCTATCAGTACTACTACATTGGCATCTCAAATCATTACGACGTCAGTTTCTTAGCTATGCACTTCAGCACCTCCAATCTTACGCTACATTTTGCGATACAACTCTGTCGACAAGGATTGAAATTACTGGTGAGACTGCCAGTGATTTAGATATATTTGCAGTAGATGTAATGTGCTGGCACTGGGAGGCAACGGCCCCGCTGCTGTGTACGCGAAGTGACGCATCATCTCGAATTCAAACGAATCAGCCATCCAAAGTTTTCGCGCGAGTTTTAAAGATGTGGACTTCGAGCATTTGGAACACCAAAGCGAGTTCTGATCGCCAATCAATCAGCTTTGAAGTACTTTGTGCGCAGCTTCGCTACGTGTGCATAGAGTTCTGATCGCCAATCAATCAGCTTTGAAGTACTTTGTGCGCAGCTTCGCTACGTGTGCATATTGATGGACTACATGGGTGGTGTTAAAGGATGTTTGCTAGCATTCAAGAGTTTCACGGTTGAAACGAAGAACCATTTCGTTTTCTTCTTCGTTAAAGGATTGTCAGCAGCAGTCGATAATGGCGCCGAAGCTACAGTACGTTTCGCAGTTCAAGTACTGCGAGGTGTTCTTTTACCCAGCGATGTCTTTGGACTTCTGACAATGCGCGATAACGAGCAAGAGCTTCTTTCGGAATTGCTTCATATTTGCGACTCGTCATTTCGTGATCCTTTAAAGAGCTTTAGCCACGGGCTGCAAGCTCAAACAGAAATCGAGTTTCTTGTGGCTGATTTCATCATATCCAGAGAACTTTTCATTACGGAGCTTCTGTCGAACTTACAAAATTCTCACTCTCAAACTGTCCAGGTAAGCGTTGTTCTTTCTTACATTTTTGAGTATGTGTTGTGATTTCAAACATGTGTATATGCCGTGGTGTGTAGAAAACCATTTCCCTCGTACGGACGTTCCTTTACCGTCTAGATAGTGAAGCTATTCAAGTTCCTCTTTATGGACACTGGCGGTAGGAAATTTGCTGACAGCGTTTGTGTTTCTTTTCTTGGCAGAATTTACTGACAAAGTCTCCTCACCTTATTCTCTTGTTCTTGTATGAGCAGAAAACAGCTTACCACGGTAGTGCTTGCTCTGATTGACCACGAAAACTATGACATTCGTCGATTGGTAAGACTATTTGTTTGGATAATTCATTTATTACGCGGTGACTTATAAATGATCTACATTCAGGCTCTTTCATGTATACCGTCATTAGATCTCGTGTTGAGCATTGCGGAGTTATCTGCAGCTGGTGTTCACGACAGCGAAAACCTCACGATTTCATCGGCGCTTGGGTATCTTTTTGCGACGTCACAGCATTCTTCGCTTGAAATCATAGTGTCGTGGTTTATTGAGACTTGCCGATTTGGCCGCCTTCAGCCTGCAGAGGTTTCGGAAAACGTCCCTGAATCACCCTACTATTGGAATCAGTTTAATACTGTTAGCAACGAGAGCACAAAGGAAGATGGCGGGCTAAAAGAGCTGCAAGAAAAGCTATTACTGCTGTGCTTCGGTTCAAATGGGTACGTAACAATTGCTTCGTTGGTGCGATGCCAAAGATTCCCTCTCTGATGTAACACTGCTTAATGTGATGAGTGACAGTTGGAGCAAGTACATTCAACCAGCAAGTGCACGCAGTGAAGTTTTAAACGTGATTCTTCGCAACGTCTTCGGCTCTCCTCGCGATACACTACTCTTCCGTATTGTGCGCGAATTTGTGGCGTGTGGTTGGGTGGATAGAGAAGTGTTGGGGATGATGGGAAGGCAGCTTACAGCTCACATGATGGTAAGCTTCAATACGTACTCCGCATAACCGTACACAGTGCTAATCAGCTTGTCTGTTAACCTTGGGTGCTGTAGAATCTGGAGCGCTTAAGTGAAGAGCTACTTGACGACACATCTTCTCTAGCGGCTAAAAGTACTGAGGGGTTATTATTTTCTCGATTAGCTCCGCTTTTGGTGCTACGTATGCTTCCACGAGAAGTATTCGGATGTAGTTCGACTGCGGTGCTGCAGGTAAATTGTTACTACTGTATTCTGCCTTACTGTTCTGTTTAATGACATTTAGTGTGTGTGCAGTGTGGATGTGAAGATTTGAACCACCTGAACGAGTACATTGACCGTCATCGATATCATGTTAACGACCCAGTGTCAACCCCAGAGTACGATTCCCAAGTTATGAACAAACATCTCTTCCACATTTTGGCCTGCTCCGTTGTGGATCCACTGGAGTTCAAAGAGGTGAAAATGCTTGCTACAGAAGGACTAGCTAAATTTCCGCCACCTCTGGTGTTACCCTTCGCGTTCGCATACCTGGTTGCGTTCTTGCGGGAAGCGACACCCCATTATGAGCCAGAAAGCTCCCTGATTGTCACCGAAGAGACTGTTCCAGAATATTGTGGCCTAGTGACGGCCAAGCTGATGGTCTACTACTTGAATCGAGTGTTTTCTGAGGACTTACATCTGTACAATGACAGAGATATGACATCGAAAGCATTGGTCGTTCTGGTCAGCATCCTGGAGATCCCATGCCATCCAGGCCCCAGCGTGAAAAATGAGGAATCACTACTCACTGATAATCCTGGAGATCCCATGCCATCCAGGCCCCAGCGTGAAAAATGAGGAATCACTACTCACTGATCTCCAGCGCGGTTGCATTGATTGCATTGCATTGATACTCACGAGACTGGCTGAAGACGAATGCAAGCAAGACGCTACGAGAGCGGACGGATCATCGCTTTTGAACCTTTTAGTGGATTGGATTTTTGCAGAGAAGGAACTTCACGTGAGAGAAGTTGATCACGAAGTACTCGGCTCACTTGTACAAAAACGACTTGAAAGTGTATGGAGTAAACGTTGGCAGAGTGATCTACCCCTGCAAGTCCGCATTTGCTGCTGCAATGTTCTACTCAGGTACTGTCATGTTTATTGTTTATCCCAGTGAATTACTGTCCTAACTATTGTTTGTGTGTTGATAGTGCCATCTCCCGATCCGATAATAAAATCCTCACAAGCTGGAAAACCCAGGGTTTCATTTCTCGGATTATACAAGCCACTGAACGTTGCTTAGAAGATGGCGTGGTCGCTGGTGGGCTGCAGGTAAGAGTTTTATTGCTTTGAATTGATTTTTTGTAGTATTTAACTTACGCTTCACGTTGCCAGGTCATTTTCTCGTTCTTGTACAAGGCAAGCGAGTTGATTTCTTTGGAACACAAGGCCGACTTGCAACTTGTACGCTTGTGTTTTGAAATCACCACTGCTCGTCTTGAGTTTACTAAGAGCGAGACCGTTGCAATGAGTGGACTGAAAGTGATCGGTGCTCTCATTGGGAAGCTTCCGACTTTTGTTGGGACATTGACCCCAGCAGACCTTCAGCGTCTTATTGATAGGTACAAGCGAATTTTGAATTACTGTGTGTTAATGGCAGCTCTAACACTTTGTGTACGCTAAGCAGGTGCTTGATTTCGCTTCGTGATCGACGAGTTTCCCCTGCTGTAAGCAACCTGGCTGTATCCCTGGTACAAGCGATGACTTCTCGATGATGAAAGATAAGAAGTGGAACAGTTTTGATGAACAAAA
>JAIKVB010000844.1:0-18659 GCA_024679045.1 Phytophthora brassicae
TTCACGTCGAAGGTCATCACTATCTTGTTGCCAACGGAGATCAACGCGAGCGAGTTTTGCGCGTAATTCGCGCTGATATTGCGCTTCCACGAGTTGAAAAGCTTCCAATAGCGGGGTCGTCGGTGCTTCGCGCTGCTTTTGGTGCAAAATGGCTAAAGCTTCGTCTCTCGTTGACTCTGCTTGAGACCGAATTTGCGCGACTTGAGCTGCGTGTTTTGCGTTTAAATCTAACAAACGCTCGTCACAAACACGGGTAGCGAGATGAACTTGCTCTTCTAGAGTGAGAATCCCCGGTACTTCTCCTGTTGTCATGAGAGCTTGGAGCTGGTTCACGATAACAGGAGGAAGTAAGTCCAGTCGCTTGACTATTAAAGTCGCTTCTTGACCAGCAACTCCTACACGTTCGTAAATTTCCAGTAGGAGACGTTTCCAACGCATAGTTAAAAAAATATGGGTACTGGTAGTCAAGTTTGGGTCTTCTTGTAAACCTGAAAACGTGAAAATTGCTCCGTTTGATTGTGAATTTTCGTAAAATTCAGGATTTCGTGACAAATTCGAATAACGGAGCAAGGAAGTCACCGCTCCATTGCTGTTTTCTAACAGAAGTAAACGCGCTGCTGGTCGTGCAAAAATGCGGTCAATTTGGACAATTGTTTGAGCCTATTGTAAAAAAACAACTTTGTTAAAAACACATTAGTGAATAAACACTGAATAAAACATACCAGTGTAAAAGGAACAGCAGAGACGTCCCGGGGTAACGCTGAAGTCCTTAATCTTGATGTAGCCATGATGGTAGAGCTGAAGGTGCGAAGGCCTCTGAAATATGATTGTACTGTAGCTGTAGACACTGATTCACTATCATCTTCGAAGCTGATCTCGGCGTAAATCCAACGACTATTTAATCGAGTTGTATCGCCACCACTTATGTCAATTTCCAGACTTCTTTGACGCATGAAACTCGCACTACTTCGTCGAGTTAACGGGGCGTTCGATGCAGCAACATCACTTTCACTTGTGTTTAAAACAGAATCGCCACTGTAATAAACACTCGCTGGTACAAAAGCCCAAAGACCTCCCGTCAGAACTGCGCGATGTCGCTGGTCATGCAAACTTTTGTGTTGCTGACTGTACCTCACGTTGTCTTTGTCACCATTTGCAGTGAAAGCCGAAATTCGAGCTGCAAATAATTCGAGAAGTATTGCAGGACTCGCTTTTTCAGGTGTGCAAATCGGTCCAGTTTGTATCGATTGTTTCTTTGCAGAAATGAAGTTTAAAGCGGCTTCCGAGCCCAATAATCGACTTGTACGAGTACTTGCGCGACGTTGCGCCACGTGCGAAATCAAAGTTCGCATTCGTGTGATCTCAGTAGCAACTTGGACATCCTGACGGTTTGAAGAAACACCAAGTGAAGGTTCGCGTAAAGTTCGATTACACTCGTGTGTCCATAGACGAATGAGCGTTTCCACATCAGGAAGAAGCGACGTGTTAACTCCAGCAATTCCTTCATATACTCTCGCTAAATCTTGAAGTCGGAATTTGTATGTTGCGCAAAGTCGATCCCACAGTACAGTCGTTGCTGCAACAATCAAAGGCAACACTTGGCGAACGGTAGGTGCAAATGTCGTCGATTTTGCGCGACAGCTCCAGTGCGTCTCTAACGCTTGTCCAAAGATATGATGAAGCTCTTCCAGCTCACAATTGGCAGTTAGCACTGGGAAGAACTTGGACGTGAGTTTGTGCAAAAGTTCTTCGCGAACAGATACACTTTTTCGCGAAAAGAAGTCTTTGCGCATGGTAGTGAAAAGTAAAAGGTTTTCCACCGACGTAGCTGCGCAATTTGCACCGCGAAAGACTTTACCGTGTTCATTTACATAGCGGAGAAATGTGTAAACGGACGGGTGAATAGCGCTAGAATTCGCAGCATTTGCGTCTGGAAGTGCAAGGTGCAAATCGTCCAATATTAACAGAGCTGTTTTACCAGGAGGTGGCTCGAAAACACCCGTACGTTCGCGTTGTAGCATCCTTTCCAAGCAATTTGAAAGTTCCGTAGCCATATTACTATTTGCACAACTCGTGTTTGTATGAGGCATTGCAAAAAAGAAGGGAATGACGTCTCCACGGTCGAATTGACGCACCATTGCAGTCTTGGAAGGGTCAATTGATGGAGAAATTGCTAAAGGAACCCCTTCTTCAGCCTCAACAACAGAAGCTACTGATTGAGTATCGATAGAACTGGCGATACTTGCAACTGAAGGGTTTCGAGATGAAGGAAGACTCTCTTGGCCATTATTGGAGTCCTTCTGAAGTCGTAAAGTCATCCAAGTTAGCAGGGAAATTTGGCGTAAACGAATTCGCTTCACAGACGCAAGAGTTGCAGCTTCATTAGAATTTGCATCTGCTTTTTGTGCTGTATTTTCTCTGTTTCTGGTACCATTTGCAGCTAGAATTGCGCGAATATTGTCAACTTGATTGAGAAAATTTCGAGCGAGAGTCGTTCGCCTTGCACTTTCACCACCAAGAAGTAAAATTCCTCGACCTGAACGAAGAGCTTCTCTAATTGCAGCGTGAACGACAAGACTGGAGACTGTAGGAATGAATAAAGTGCTGATACCACGGTGAGAACTGGTACTTAGTGTGTCGAGAGAAATTGGTTGTTTAACAGCATTTAAAACTGGAACAAAGCGCAATTCTTGGAGATTTAGCAGCGTTTCGAAGAAATTCACATCCAAACCGCAGTTTATCCAAGTAAACGAGAGATGTTGGAACTCTCGTTGAAGTATTTCACTAATTTGTTGTTGAAGAATCCTTTGACTACCGGTACAAGCAGCAAAACCCCACAGTAAACTGTAGATTAAAGCCATTTCAACACGGATCTGAGTACAGGGAAGCCCCTCTGCAAGCTTCATTTTATCTGAAATATTGATTCGTGTAGGTTCCGAGAGGGAAGTTGCCGTACTGAGTAGCGATTGCAGCATTGAAGTCAGATTTATCACGCGCTGAAGTTGCGAGAGGTAAATTACTTCGCTTCTTGTAGCCATAACTGCTGTAAGTTCGGATAATATGGAAGTTTGAAATAGCCATTTCTCAATGAGGTTGAAAGTATTGATAGAGGACGAATGGATCGTCTCCGAATTGCGCAACGCAGCTTGTTCAAGCTGTAACTTCAGATAACGGTGCAAATACGCCGTCGCGACAGTCATTTGTGCAAACAAATCCATCTTTTGCATTTTTCCAGCCTTAAAAGTGGCTATAGTTTCTTCCTCGTCGCTATTTAGCGGTACAATCGCGTTCACGTGGAGGAAATTTGGCGTTGCATCTTCAAGCTGCAAAACTTCGAACACAACTCGAAGATTTGGCGGCAATGTCATGTATTCACCACTTCCAAATGCCAATAAAGGTGAGGAATTACAGAGAAGAGCGAGCAGCGTCTCAAGCCAGCGCAAATCCAGAGTATCATCGAAAATTACCCACACTTGATTCCGAAAATTCAAGATAGATTCCGTAATATTTGCGGTAGGGGTGTAAATTTCTTGTGCTTGGCGTATAATTTGCCCCATGATACTTGGGATTCGACCGTGGCCATCAAGTGAGACGCCTCCATACAACTGAGAGATCGTCAGTGCCATTGGTAAAACAACATTAATTGTAACACTCGCTTGAAGATCCTTCTCAATTTGGAGAGAGTTTGATCGCTTGGATACTATTGGAGGGGTAGCTAGTGGGTTTTGGGGATTCATTTCTTCAACGATAACTCCATTTGGATCTCTTGGTTGGAAATACAACTCTATTGCTCGAGCGAGAACGTGGTACGTTGTTGTTTTCCCCACTCCCGAAGGTCCGATTAAAACTGCACTTGTACGTAAAGTAAATGCATGAGCTAGCGATGTCACGGCGTCAAGAAGCTTTTTGCGAGGGACAAAGTGCAGTTCGTGTAGTGCCAGTTGGATACTTTCCTGCAATTCTGACGAAATTGCTGTTTGTTTCTGTTCAATTGGCAGGAAACTCTTCCACTTTTCGAGAATTTCCGAGTTCATTTCACATGAGAAAACACTTTGAATCGCTGTTTTCAAAACTTTCAACTGCTTGTCGTCGATGCGAGGTTTAAAATATTGCAGTACAGTATCTTCAAGTAATATGTGCTGCAACTCTTGAATATTCGCAGTCGTAAGTGAATAAGTATTTAGCTGACCAGCATCAATAATAATTGCTCGTAAGGCTGAGAAACTAAACGGAGTATTGTGAGCTGTTGGTAATTTTCCATGAGTAAATTCAATACTTGAACGAACATTTTCCCACAAAATTAAAAGTTTCTTGGCAATTTCCTGCGACTCAGCGAACCCTTTGCTTATAAGAAGAGCTTCAATCACGTACGTCCAGTCCCATTGAACGACTGCAAAACAACACAGCGATTCAGTCCAGATTTTAATAGTTTCCGCGTCTGCCATCGATAATTGCGCGCTAGACGGTAAAATCACGAGCATTGCAGTGCCAGGAACGAAAGTGATCGGTGAACGGTGCAAACCTTCAATGAGATTCCGATTCATTACTGCATGCTCAATCGCTACCAAAGTCGTCGCCAATGTCTTGATTAGCGGTGCACTAGCCGTCACATGTGTTGCAAGCTGCAAATTCGCGCAAAAAACACCACCAGAATACAACGCTCCGATCAGCAGTCGAGTTGCGTGTGAATACGAAGTGACTGCTGCTGTAAACGTTTTTCTTCCCAATATGGCACCAATTTGCAGACTTAAAGTGCGTTTCCCACTCTCAGAAGACCCCGTTAGAAAACACCCTTGAGCGTGGCGAATACACGCAAAAAGCGAGAAAAGAGACCGTAAACTCCCTGGTGTCACCACACTGTCCTCGTTTGGCTTGAGGTACGTGAATCCGTACGGTATATTCAACGTATTCATCTCAACGTGACATTCATAACCGACGGTGGTGGCGTCGTCCATTCGGTACTTGAGTTGGTGTTCCCAGTTAACTGCTAACCCTCCAGAAGCTACAACTGATGAATTTTCTTCCTGTGAAGCTACATGACTGGCGAAAGCGTCACGGAATTGGATTTCTTGGAGGAATAGACAAGCTTGTAGTGTCATTTCTCGTCGAGTAAAGACTTTAGCTTGTAGTTGAGTCCCGTTCTTCAAGTTTTTGCTATAGTCAGCGAGTTGACTTCCAAGCCTTTCTAATTTGATACTTCCTGTAGAAATTACACTTTGTAGTCCATTTCCGATAATTGAACAGCGGACAACGCGATCTGCGAGTAATATTGTCTGAAACAACAATCATAAAGGTAAAGTTAGCTAAAAAACTCCTTCTGCCAGCTAGAACTTAGTACCTGGATCGGAAAGTGGATAATATCGAGGTTGGAAGTTAAATTGGAGTTGTCGTAGCTGGACAGAATCTCAATAACTGGTTTAGTATATCGACGAAGTTGCTCAGCAAGACGCTTCTCCACTGATGCCAGCCATTGTTCAACGGGTCCTCTAGCTTTCAGATTCTTCCCCATTGGAATAATTTCCAGGTCTCCGTAAACTAGAGATTTTATCTTCAGTAGATACAGTAAAAACAGTGAGTAAAATTGTGAACTTACTGTAAAAAACACAGGTGTTTTTTACCTGTATAATATCCTGGAAAGCATCTCGCGTACCAAAGACGATCTGTCCGACATTTTCAAAACATTGGAAGAGAAAGGACGGAATGCAGCCCACATCCCGACATTTTGACAGTAAAGTCGCGAGTTCCAGATCGGAAAGTTTGAAGAAAGCTGGAAATACTTGGCGCTTAATCTAGTAAAACCACCAATAAATTGTCAGTAAACAGAATATAATACGAAGATACTAAAAAACGTACCAGAAGATGATCTGCTAAAGTTTTAACTGCAGCTTCGAAGCCTTCCAGAACTCCTTTTAACGATTGCCGGTGCTCCGAACTGACACCAAACGGTAGACACAGCGATCGGTTATTTAACCCGAGAGTTAATACTCTCCATGCCCCATCGTGCTTGTGTAGTTGTTTGGCTTGCTCTGGAAAAGTCCGAGCAAAATCAATAGACACCAAACGCTGCGTGTAGTCCCATTTTCTCTGGCACATTTGCAGCAGTTCGAGTGATTCTTTCGTGTGCTTAAGATCTTGTAGCAATTTCGGAAGACGCTCTTGCACCACGAGCGAATACGTCGACAAATCCATGACACGAAGTAAAACTTGACTTTCTTCAATAAGGGACGTGAGTTCAATACAATCTCCAATACAAAACGCATCGCGACCGTCTCGATCTTTCTTGGAATTTATCGGAAGTTCTTGCACTTCCCACGTACGAACAACGCTCATAAAACTGTCAGCTATTGCTGCTTCAGCTGAAGCTTCTTCGGAGACGTGACGAATGATTGTACCATGTACAATAGCGTTAACTTGAAGCAACTGATGTACTTGGAGATTTAGTCGGTTATTTACGAGTATCTCGGGACTATCCAGCGATTCAAACGTCGAAGAAAGTTGATCCACTTCAGATTTTTCAACAGTTTCACCAATTGTTGGTACGAGAGAACAATTCATCTTGTGTTCTAGTTTACTCCAGTGGCGTTCAGCTAAATGATGATTTCGTAAGTCTCGAATCACAGGCGCTAGTCCATGTAGTATCGTTTGTAGCTTCTCAAGCCGCTCAAGCTCAAATGTTCCAACTACCTGCGAAGAACACTGCTGAATACTCTCGACAACTTGGTCCACGTGGTTTGCAACAACGCCCATAGTTTCCAAATCCATAGACCGGATTGTATTAGTACTAACAGCTGTTAAATGTTCATCTGCAGCACAAACCGCATCCCAAAGCTCCTAAAATATACACATGATAAGTTATTAAGAGGATAAAAGTGAGGTTTTAACAATAACGTACACTCTTCAGCTTCAATTCAGCAGCCAGAACGTTTAAGTTTTCAAACGTTTTACGCGGTGGACGAAGGTCGTTTGAAGCCTCGTCAAAAATCTGCTGGATACGAATCAATCGACTCGCTTCCAGCTGCATTTCTTGAGCTTCTTGGTACAAATTCACAGCCGTATCACGTGCATTTTGACAAGTACTACTTCGAGCTGCTACTTCTTGATCACTTGCTGTCGATTGCAAGCTACCTGTTCTTTTCTCAAGCTAGTGTTGCATCATATGGAGTCGTTAATGGTCAGTTTCAAGCCTCTAGAAACTTTTTGTCATTTGTACCTGACTCAGATTCTCCACTAACAAAGATCTGTAATTCTACATCATATGGAGTCGTTAATGGTCAGTTTCAAGCCTCTAAAAACTTTTTGTCATTTGTACCTGACTCAGATTCTCCACTAACAAAGATCTGTAATTCTGCATATCCACTTCACGACTTGTATATGCTTCTTGAACGTGAGTTTTCAAGCCCTGGAACTCGGGCTCACACAAGTCAAAAACCTTTATCGTTTCTACAGACGCTTGAAATTTGAGCTCCTCAAGTATACGGAAAAAGTCGTGTAAGAACATCAAATCGAGCTCTTTATCTAGAATTTCGTCGTACACTTCCTGCATAATTCCAAAAATACGTTAAAACACACACAACTGATTAAAAAAAACGAAACTGGATACGAACCCGAAGATTTAAGAGGTACGTGGCGAAGAAATCGAGGTTCTTAACCACCGGTTTCTCGATCTTAGCGCTGGAAATGCGAATGCAGTGGAGTAACTGGTCACATCTTTCAAGAAAAAGCTTGGGAAGGAGCTCTCGCATGGCGTCTAAACATCGCACTGGGGATGGGAGAAGATCTGCTTGAAGTTGACGTATATCCAAGTGGAGAAACTCTACATCTACATCCAATTGGAGGGTTTCCAGTGCAGTTAACTAAATCAAATCAAGGTACATGAAACAGTTTACATAAAATTCGACAGCAAAACAGAAAAATTAGAAACAAGTTAACGTACCTGATCTGTAAAATGGGTCGCGTCCTCTTTCATTTGTTCCAGTGAGTACTCATTTCGACGGAACTGTCTCACTTTATCGCTTTCACGTCGAAATTGATACTTTCATTTTGCTGACGAAGGTCGAGAACTTTCGTGTAGCAAGCGGCGAGTTCTTCAGTTCCTTGTAACACACTGCGCGTGAAATTCTGGACTTCATCACGGACCGAAAGATACTTCCCATCTCCTTCCAGTCGTTCAAGTAAACGATCGGCTGGACATGTGAAATGTTCCTCATCTTCATCTCCCTCAATATTCTCACTATCTTCTTCACTTCCACCAACTTCACATTGAAAAGCCACTCGTCTTTGTGTATTACGCAGTTGCTGCATTCTGAACGATGGATGCAAATGTAAAGCACGAATGTCATCTGCAAAGCTGAGAACAGAACGCAACTCTGGACTAGACAGTAAAGCTGGTACCCCGCGGAAGATTTCTGTGAATTCCATGATAATTGACTGGAGCGTCCGCACTAACTTGGTGAGTTCCGGTTTAAAGCAGATTTGATAGCTACGTCGACCTCGCTTTTCCGCCTTAGTTGTGGTACCGACCTTTAAAGAGAAGAGTGGTTGACGACTAAGACACGGGATCGCTAGTATATCTTGCTCAAAACTCGATAGCAAGCCTTCAACTCCGTATTTCACCTTTACGGTAGAGTTTTCAACTCCTGGTTCTTCGTATATCGACATCTTTTCAGTGCTGAAGTGCGGCAGCTCGAGTAGATCTGGTAAATTACTTTCAGCCACGGTATAAAGGTCGTCCACAGTGTAAACTTCTGCAGAAATACCGGCGTGTTTACTGAGAGCATTGAAAAAGAAAGCTTCCAGCCTATTCTCCATCGTCATGACCGACAACCCTGCAAACGCTGCCGATTTTTCCTGTTCAACTGCATCTCCTGTCGATGATAAAGGTACCAGAGTCCGAAGCTTCCCGTCCCAAGCTGCATGGAAAAACGCTTTAATCTGCTGTTTTGTCAGTGGCGCACGTTGTTTCGTGGAGGAATTAACGCTGTCTTGTTCAAATAAATTGTGCCGGAAAGTGCGGTGCATCGCCTGTGTGAGGTCGTCATGATTGGTTAAGCTCTTCACGATACCTGCATTCGCTCCATGGAGCAAGAAACTGCTAAGAAGCTCGAGACTTTGCTCCACTACACGCGTAAACGTATCAAGAAGTAGAAAATCAACTAGCATGACGAATTTCGTGAGTTGGCGGCACTTCCGTCGCTTGATCGACGCCATCGTCCAGCGAATATCCTCCGGTTTGTCCGCTTGTTTGCCAGTGTCACAATGCGCCTTCTCTGACTGAGTACCGTGCTCTTTCACGCTAGACAATAACAAAGCTGCTCTAGCTTCAGCTGCTTCCAAAGTGGTGAATCTGGTCGACTGGAAGTGTTTGTGTTGCATCAGTTGCTGATACGCAGATACCAGTCCTTGTTCACATTGAACGTAACTCTCCAGGATGTGAAAGTTGCTGCTTTTACGGACAGAAAGTGCAAATTCGTGACCTGGGAAACCCGCGTGTAGTGGTGCTGTGTTGTCTAGAAATTCCTGACAAACTTTAGATAGAATTTTCTGAATGCGAGTAGTAAACTGTCGAAATTCGATAGTTTGCAACTTGACAAACTTGGCCTACAATACAGACGAATTATTACAGATTCACTAACTTTATATTTTATGCGCTCAGTCCTTACATTTGCCTTGGTGAAATTCTCGAGAGAAACTGTTTGGCCATTAAAACCCCACATCAATTGTAGCTTGGAGATTTCTGTCAATTCTGCACGCACCGCCTGCATTCCTTTAAGCAGGACGGGGTATGAGAAATAGCAATCTGTGATTAAGTTTTCACGAGCTGCTTCGCGCTTATTAGCTCGAGTCAATTGCCTCCAACTCTGAAACACCTTGCGGTATCGAAACCTGTGCATCACATGGATATAATTTCGAGTAAGTACTTGCTGTTCTCTAAAAATCCCATCATAGCAACATGTTTACGCTGAAAAGGTCGACAAAACGCGAAGGTTCGAGAATTGCGTCTTCTGGGTCTCCCAATCACTCAAAGAGAGAAAAGTCGATTGGAAGTCGTCACTCTTGAGATGAAAAGTGTAGCCTGATCGACTGATGGTGTAATAATCCCAATGAGCATCTTGCATCTGATTAATACTACCTCCACCAAACAGTGCTTCCTAGATACAAAATTTGAGTTTAATCAGACAAATAATAGTACCCTAGTTATAAAAAAGATATGCGTACATGTGTGACGGAGACGATATCGTAAGGGTTGTACGGTAACCCAACTTCCAAGTAGTGTCGAGGTACAGCGTAGACAAAAACATTGTCGTCATTTTCTCGAGTGGATGCGAGTAATAGGTCGCCTTCACAAGAAAAAAACAATAATTACAATACGACTTGAAAACCCATCCAGTTAGTAACTTACCTCGCGAGCGTCCAGACCTCGCTGCTGACATGTTACGTTGTGCTTTTGCCGTATGGGAACGAACTGACAAGCAACTCGTAAGTGACGAAGAGCTCTTCTGTCGAGCTCTGACCGGTTGGTAGCGCGTACTAGCAGCTGCCGAATGAGGTCTTTTGACTCCACTCGCGGGGATCACCGAAGCAAACTCATTCGACGCTTCTGCCGTTTGATTTGACCTACTCAATACATTAAACCGAGCTGCCGACGCTGAAGAAGGTCGTTTCGCATGCATGAGAGCAGCTCCAAATTGTCTTCCAGCTGAAGGTGATACCCCCGGTCTGAGTAGTTCATCCTTCTCCTTCATGCTTGATATTGGTATCTGATCTGCATTGTCATTCTGATTGCCATGTACTGCCTCTTGTACAAGTTGCATCCGATGGCGACTCACTCGACTAGCTGTAAACAGTAACATTTCTCATGTAAAAACAAGAAAACAACTATATTTTCATACAAACTTTACTTACCTGCAGTTGCGGACTTTGGTCGCATTGGAGGCTTCATGAACGTGCCTTTATTTTCTCTCGATGCTGATGCTTGTGGTGTTTGGAGAGGAGCAGCTGAACCTGGTTGAGGACTTTGTAAGCGTTGTCGAAGCTGTGAAAAAGATGCAAATAATATGAAGTGTTATTGTGCAGCAATCAAACCATATATTTGACGTTTGAGATACCAAAAAGGACGGAGATCCCTTCAGAGCGTTCACGACGGTGGCCAATTGCTCCGGGGCGGAAGCTGAAGTTGACGAAGTACCGAAGTCGTTCTCATTTGTAGGCAAACCACGAGACGCCCCCGCCGTACGAGGTCGCAGCTTGGGAGGAGCCCCGAAGTGCACGTGGTCCTGCATACGGGGCTTTAGCTTGAGCGCCGCAGGGACTGCAAGTGCGGAATCTGAAGAGTGAATGCTAGGTCAGCTACTTGTAATAAGGCTCATTTCACATGGCTACGTAGAGGCTATGAACGTAAATAGACCATTTCTGTGAAACTTTTTTGGCCATCTGTATACATGTACAGCAAATAAAAATACAGACAGACCCCTTTATAAGAGACACATCGGGTCTCCGAAATCTCATGTTCTCCTATATTAAAAATTCGATACAAGAGCAAATTTGTTTCTTACAGTTTTATTAGAAAAATCTCAAAAAATAACAAAACTGGAGTAGGGTAAAAAAAGAAAAAGAAACTTTATGGTGGGGCAAAAAACTCATGCAGAGAGCGCTGGATCAGTCTCGAAGCAATAGACTCGCGACACTTGTCAACAATTGTTTGAGTAACTTGAATCTCCTTTAACGTGAATGTTTTTTGCTTTGCAAATACAACTTCAATTGATTCGCACACAACAAAGCGTCTCGGTTGGAAAGAGGCTTGTTTTCATCTTCTTCTTCACTGCTAATCTCAACGTCGCTTTCAGGATCAATGCGATCATCATTAGAGAAGTCAAAGGCTTCCTCTGTGTACGCTTCGGCGCTAATTGGATCGTCTAGATTCAATCTACTAATCAATACAGCCAAAGCATCCAATCTCAGTAGGGTTTTTGGCTCGCTATCGCTCTTTAAACGCGCCATCATTGGAGCTGGCATGATTCGTGTTTGGCACCAACAATTCCGGATAGTGTTCGCGCTGACACGATCCCATGCTTCAATGGAGAAGTGAATCGCACTAAGCAAATCAATTTTACGCATTCCGTTTGACTCTATTTGATCCAGAAGCCACTGGATGAACAACGACTTGTAATGTACCTTAAAATTCTGGATAATACCAGCATCTAATGGCTGTAGAAAAGAAGTTGTGTTTTTGTGGAGGAATTCGACTCGAACGTTTTTTAAATCCAGTGACAAGTGGCATGGTGCATTATCCACAAATAGTAGGACACTTCTACCATGCATTTGCAAATTAAACCATTTCAGCCAATCCGAGAAAACCATACCGGTCATCCACGCCTTCTTGTTGGCGTAATATCGGACTTTGAGTGATGGAATATCCACTCCTTTGAAGCACCTTGGCTTCATAGATTTTCCGATTATAGCTGGATCGATCTTCTCACTCCCATCCATATTGCAACACAGTGCAACAGTGATACGCATCTTGTCTTTCTTCTTTCCGCGCAGACTTTTTGTAGCGAGAGTCTTGTTGGGTTCCATTCGGAAGAAGAGCCCAGTTTCATCCATGTTGAACACGTCTTTTGGGTGAAAATCTTCTATCAATTCAGCAAGTTGCTTTCGCTGTTCACCCAACAAAGACGTATCAACGGATGCAGCTTCACCGTGGAGTGTTCGAAGCGTGATCCCATGTCGCTTCTTGAAGCGGGATAGCCATCCATTATTCAGCTTCAAATCATCCTTCGAAATTTCCAATTCTTGGCAGATTTTTGAAGCCTTTCCAAGGATAATATCGTCGCTTATATATCCATCTTCTTCGTACGACACGATGAAAGCAAAAAGCTTTGCATCTAAGTCGGGAAAGCGACATAGTCGGCGGCGTTTTTGGTCCTCGTTGTCGGCTTCCAAATCATACTTCAGTATCTTTCCGATGGTCGACCGTCCTATGCGAGCTTGAAATTCTTTAGAAGCCAGGTGGAAAGCTGATCCTGGGTTGATTCAGGATGTTGGCGAGCGTAATCTTGGAGTTTTTGCTTCTGGGCGATCGAAAGGGTTGTTCTTGCGGTTTTCATGCTTACG
Organism: Phytophthora brassicae; assembly: GCA_024679045.1. NCBI lineage: Eukaryota > Oomycota > Peronosporomycetes > Peronosporales > Peronosporaceae > Phytophthora > Phytophthora brassicae. The sequence continues at coordinate 13,111 of JAIKVB010000844.1, forward strand.
CCACGTGGTAAAAATAAAAGTGGCTAGCAAGATGGGATTTTTCTGCTCTCTTATCCATCCATTTCGACAATTTGGGGCCACTCATTCCTGCTCTTATGTTCTTATGCTCAAATATCGAGGTTTAAGTAAACATACTTGATTAAAGTATTGATTTTTCGGTGCCAAGGTTTTATATTCTTATCGAGAGGTTTCTCTTTTGAAGAGGTCCCTTATAAAGGGGTCTGTCTGTAAGGCAAATGCATCGAGGTTTTTTAATGATCAGGTTAATGGGCCGTTAATCAGTATAAAAAAATCGTCCAAAAACCGAGTCTAATAATCACTACCAAAACTCATGTAAAACAGGCACTGTGGTCCAGACGAAAAGTCTCATTGAAGTTATTATATTGAATTTAGGTACAGTGGACTGACTGAGACAAATTTACTCAGGACAAAATATAGGAGAAGTGGACCTCTCCATCGCGACCTTTGTCTGATCCGCTCCTCTAACTGCAACCAAGAAGAATGACCCCTCTGGATCTACTTCTACAAGTAGGTCTCGACTTGATAACGGTGCCAAGACGTATGGATCAGCATTCCGTGTTGATAGCACTGTGTGCTTCCTCGCGAAAGCTACATCGAGGGAAATTAGCCATGAAGCGTCTCAGAGAGAGATTACACGACGAAATTTTGCGATATGAATAGACCCGAATGGTGAGAATGCGCCATTACCAGACGATGCATTGTCTAAAAGATAATGTATGCTACTCTTCAAGATTTTCCACTTGCTCGTATCGCCTGGCCTTCCCCCAAAGGCAAAAATCACTCGCTCAACTTGTCGCGAGGCGACAACCCCTTGTACAGTTTACTTGGGGTTTTCTAGACGGAAAAAAACTACAGGGTATGTATTAGCAGGGTTGAGTATCGCTTAGTTATTTTATTAATGTTATCGTGGTGTCATGTGTGTGTACAGATTCTGCAACCGTCTGATGTAGATGTGCAAACGCACACTATAACGGATGGCTACATAACGTCTACGTGACCGGAAAAATGTGCTACAGTGCCGATGGGCTCATCGTTTGGGCAAAGCACAATTGTTCCGGGAGCTGGAACGATGGAGATACGAGTCTGGAATTTAGAAGGCGGCTCGCAGATACAGATTTGAACCCAGACACAAGATATGGTGTCGTTGCTGATAGTGCGTTCCCTTGCGGCAAAGAGATGGTTGGGCGGGTGATGACCCCTTTGAAGGACGGGGACTTGGGCCGCTTGCGGTCATCTTTCCTTGCGTCGACGATCTTTGCTCTCCAGGCGTCTGTCTGCATATTCTCTCATGAATATAAGCATTTGCATCATGTCTGTACCCACCGAAGACTGTTTTTCTTCTGCCTCTTTTAACTCTCGCTTAATTTGGTCCAGGCGTTTCTTACCCTCGCCCTTTTATTGGCAGCATAAGTTGCTCCAGAATTCAAAGCATCAGACACGTCTCTTTTCCCGCGGGCAGGCGGATATTTGCAAGTCAATTCTTCCATGTTGTCGCGGATCACTCGGGAGATCACCACCTCCCAGTCGATTACTGACGGTGCTCTTGTTCCCATAGACCAGTACCTCGCGAGCATCGTCGGCAGCCTTCGATTCATCCCGGGATAACGGACGCCCATCTGGGGATGAGAAGATGGGGCGGGAAGAGGTAGACACCTTTTCCCCCTTTTGGGCGCCAGCACATTTTGGCGGGGCCGGCTCCAACGTTTGACGAGGTTTAGGTAGACCCGAGTACGTATTGTCACTGTCACGGTGCTGTTTGGACGCACCTTCAGGAGTTCTACGCTCTGGGCGGTCGTCTTCTTGTCCCGGGCTGTCTTCGTCTCTCACTAAGGAGATCTGCGAAAGACGCTTCAAACGCCCCAATATTGGTCATCTTAGTCCCTGTAACCTTTTCGGAGTCGTCGTGGGCACTGTCTTGGTGCACAGGGTCGAGCTGTGTTAACTGCTCCCCAGCATCTTGACTACACCCCTCGCGGTCTTGCTTCACCTCGCTGCTCGAAGCATCGTACCCAGGTCGCTACCTCCAGCTTCATCTTCTACAGATTCGTCAAGCCCGACAGTAAGGGCGGTGGCGACCTCTTCTTGCAGTTTCTCGTCATCTTCCTCACGGTCCACCCCGTCGTGGGACGTATGCGTCCCTCCTTTCCTCTCTATCTCGTACTGAGCCTCCTGAGCTAAAGCAATAGCTCGCAACTTCGAGGATATTTCCCCGTTCACTCCTGTGGGTTTGCTCTTGGCGTACAAGCTCTTGAATTTACGCCGTAGAGATTCATAGTCCCTATCTAACCACGTCCGCCGCCGACGCTGACTGTACTCCACAGCGAGATCTCCCATTCATTTCGTCCAATCGGTTTATATTTACCGGCGAGCTCGACGAGAAGGAGCTGTTCGTCTGGCGAATAGTTCATGTATCCCGTCTTGCGACCTCTCTTTATGATATATATTAGTATCAATCGAAGGGAGCGAAAACTACGTGTAACGTACCCGTGCCAAATTCGATTTTGAAACAACAAAAGAGTATATTAGGCTAAAACTAATTTTTAACAAAACCGTACTTGGAATTTTGAAAAAGGTATCTGTATTTGGTTACAAATCACACAGATGTGTTCGGCAGACCCTCCGATACCACCGCTTTGAACGAACTGTCCTGAGTGTAGAAAAGAAATAATTGTATTGAAGAAAGTCGTCTTGGTGTGTTTTGAAGAAAGTCTTCTTGGTGATAAATTATTGCGCAATATCAGTGCAATAAGTCACCAACTCCGCATTTATTTTCAGGTAGTTATCAGCCCTTACGACAGTACTGGTTGGGCCCCAAAATCTGCTGTTTTTTCTTCAAACAGAGAACCTGTAGTAAGTGCCGCTTTGCTTGCAATGCTAGTGTGCTTTGTTGTTGTTAAAACTAAAAGTGAGCTTCCGTTTGGCTGAACTACTAGAACTAAAACTACCCGACTACTAGACTGCATGACCACCAGTCATTCGCCTTGGAGATGCCGGGTTACACTTGCTATTTGCTACCTAATGTAGATGGGTCTTGATCCTGGGATGTTGTCCTTGATTCTTTTGGAAAGCCTCCTTGCCGCTGAGGATCGGCTAAGGGCTGTGCAATTCACTACACTGCCCCCGAAGGACGACACCCTGGTCCACCTGATTATGTATGATATGAATACTCGTCGCCCGATAGATATCCACCTTGATAGAAACGGATGACTTACGTGATAGAAACGTTTCACCACGGGATAGAAATCCATCACCTTGTGGTAAACAAAATCCATTCGTGAGACGAGGTGATGTTTCCGTTCAACTTCAATCAACTGGTTGAAATCACCAATATCTCTTCTCCCAGCAGGAGTTAGACACCGAAACTTGGGTCAATTGTAGAAAACGCCTGTATCAACTCGTGGTCTTGACTTAAAGCGACGTATGCCCTGACACGCTCAGGTAAATCATCGTAAAGACTTTGAAGTGACTCCCAAGAGTCCTCCTCGTCTTGTAAACCAATCCAAGAGACAAGTAGCTGCCATCCGTACTGTACCAGGCGATGGTTCTTGAACCTTTCCACTCCTAAAACCATTCCTTGGTTTCCAACATGGGCGAGCATCTCTTCGCTCGAACCCAGACTTGCATCGCAGTAGAACTTAAGGCGTGATCCATGTACCATGTATCGCTTTCCGGTCAGAGGGTGACGGATCATATAGGAATGTGGATGTTCTTCAACGATCTCAAAAGGTCCCACCCATCGAGCTAGCAGCTTGTTGACGGAGAGTCTAGAGTCGATGCGTGACCACAGCACGAAATCTCCAATAGAAAAGTTGCAAGGCACGCCATGCGAACAGCTCATGTTCTTTAGACGGCGACGCTCTCGAATATCCTCCACTTCCCTATGCATTCTGATAGACTGCGTTATAGTTTCTCTACCATTTCAGCTGGAGGTACTGCTGACTCTGACACCACCAACGAACTGCCGTTACGTTGTACTACCACCGTCTCGAAAGGGGATGGGCGAGGCAATGCAGTAAAAAGCTCACCGGGAGATTTGCTTCCCAGCGAAGCCACGGGTGTGTGATTCAAAATGCCCTGAAGCATGGGTACCAAATACTCCCATTCGTGCGTGTCCAGTTTTAGCTCCATCAGCAGAACACGTAGGACTTGTAGAATGTCACGGTTTAGGCGTTCAATAGTACCGTTGATCCATGGTGCATAGGCCAGTACGAGGTCTTGCTCGATCGAGAGTCGTCGACACACTTGTTCGACCACCTCATTTTTAAAGTGACTTCCCTGGTCCGAGATCAAAATTTTGGGTGGGCCAAACCTTTTCGACCAGTCCACTAGCGCACTCGCTGAAACGGTGCTTGTAGCAGCATCACATGCCACAAGTTCACAGAAATGGGTCAGACCATCCTTCAATACAAGAAGATATTTGCACTTGCCAACACTATCTCCGAGGTAGAGGAAATCCCAATGGATCATTTCATTGCGCTCAGTTGCATTGTAGGTTGGACCCCATGGTCGAGGAATCACATTTCCACCCTTCACATGTTTACAAAGCAGACAACGTTTCAGAAATTGTCTGCAGTACTGCTCTAAGTGAGCAATTGAAAACACATCTTTAATTGTCGTAATCATTGGATCAATTCCACGGTGTCCTTGATTTCCACAATGGGCGACAAGTAAAATACGCCGCCGCAGATCCTTAGCTGCGTCTGGGATCCATATGCGTCTCTCCACGGTCAGAATACCATCATCCGAGCTAACAGCTCCTTCAGGTGCTTGGTGTTTGCATTTCGCTTGCCACTGTTTCATCTCAGTAGTTGTAGGAAACACGAAATCGCCTTGTCGGGGTCGCAGTTCGTCAAACTGCCGCTCGGCAGCCTCATCTAGCCGCTGTTGGTTGCGGGTCACAAATTTGCACTTTACGTGCACTCCCACCTCTCCTGAAGACGGAGTACCCCAGCGGGATAGTAGATCCGCCCAGACATTGGCAGTACCGTCAATATGGTCAATGCTGTAAATCAACCCTGTAAGCGAAAGGGCCCAACGTTGAAGTTTACCACGAACATGGCGCTTCACTTCATGTGCAGGGGCGAACACGTAAATCAAATTTTTATGGTCACAAAAAAGGCGAAAACCACTCGGCCGGGATAGTAGATATCCAAGGTTACGGGCCGCCCAAATAATAGGGTAAGCCTCTTTCTCGATAATACTCCAGCGTCGTTCAGTAGCATCAAAAATTCCACTCTTGCACACCAATAACTGGTGCTGTTGCTCATGTGCCGGCATCTCGGGGTTCCAGTCTACAACTTGGGAGACCACGAGTCCCCAACCCACTTCGCTCGCATCACTAAACACTGCGATGGTCGCTGTAGGTGTCGGAAAATAGAGTAGCTGAGAAGAACCGAGGACCTGCTTCGCCGACTCAAATTGCGCCATCTCGTCTGCTGTCCACTCCAATAGAACACCTGCCGCAAGTTTTTTCGTTCGACCACTAATAGTCAACACAGCCTCCAACTTGTCATGGAGAGGACGCATCG
>JAIKVB010000845.1:463-18284 GCA_024679045.1 Phytophthora brassicae
GGGTTACTTATAATGTAACTTGGTTACTAAAGGGTATGGTTGATGTGATACATCTAATATCACATCCATCCTTAAGTCGATATTCCAACCCCTGATAGTTAATACGGCTCACACAGCCAATCGATATTCATTTGATTAGGTTTCACTATGGTAGATAGTGGACTTTATAGATATATAGAAACCGGCTTTGCCGACATAAAAATAATAGAAAACAGTTAATCTTTTGAGTTAAAGAGTTCAGTTGCTTTATTAATTAAAGCCCTAATTACTCTTGGAGTTTGTAAGCTGCTGTCTTACACTCGCAATAAGTTCTCGTGTAGAACTTAAGGTTGCTAACCTTCTTAAGACTCTAAGAGTCGCTAAGCCTTCCTCTACGCTAAAGTCTACGGCAGCCCCGCTGCAGATTCAGCCAAAGATATCTCCATAGGAGTCGGACCTTCGGTCGTCTCGGAAGGACCCGAATATCCGTGAGTCGGACGCACACAAGTGGTCTTCCAGAAGTGCCATATGGACAGCTTCATTGAAGGTCTTGGGTTGACGCCGGAAAAGCTAAGTACGCACCGAGCCGGTACGGACACCGTTCATAAAACTGTAACCTTCACATCCTCAGAGAGGGTAGCGCCGGCCATTGCGGCTTCTAGACTCTGTAATTCCATTACATAATCTTGCAGATTGCGTTTCCCGTGCTTGCAGCGCAAGAAAAGATAACGATGGCGATAGGCCACATTAGCTAACAAGAACTGTGTTCGGAGTTCTTGTTCCATGAACGACCACGACGAGAAGTATCCGGGAGTGGACGTCTCACAGGCCATCGCCCAGGCTCGCGCACGACCTCCTAGGTTAGAGAGCGCGAAGCAACTTGGGATCGCGCGTCGTAGATCTGTCCCGCGCTTAGCGCGATTTCGATTTCGCGGATCCAAAGCACAAGGCTGTCAGCCTCTTTACCGTCGAACGTGGGCACCGTCATCTTGACTGCCTTTGTCGACGGCGGACGTGGAGTGTTAGACTCCACGTTCTGCACAGCAGCTTGGGCGACGCCTTTTACCTCAGCCCGCACGATCGCGCGAACTGCTTCTTGAGCAGTGGCATTGACGTGTGCGATGAGAGAGGACTCATACTTGTCGAAGCGTTCCACGCAAGCACGCTGCTCGTCCGCAGAGAGCGTGGGGAATCCAGCGAGAGCCTAGTCTCCTAGGAGACTGACCATCTTCTCCAGGGTAGCCCAATGGGCATCGGAGAGATGAGGATAGTCTTGCCGATGCGGCAGACGACTCGGTTCTTCTTCCATACTTATGGAGAACTTAATTGTATCAATTCGCGACGGTCGCGGGATTGACTACAAGTGCTACCAGGTGTGATGGGGATCACACGCACCTTAGCTTGAGGAAGCGTAGTTTAAATCTTGACAGACGCAGGCCTGCGTCTCTGTCCGAAGATAGCCGAAGAAAGCCCTACTTTCTTATAGTTAAATAGGAAGCCCTCCCAATTAACTTGCTTGCTTGTAGGTTGGATTTAAATTGAGTATATTATTTTTAGTTAATAAAAAATGTAGTACTGTAAACTGACTAGATAGCGCACTCTTTATAAGCACCAATCCCTAAACGAGTGGAGCTGAGGTCTTGTGTCTTTCACAAGTACGAACCGTACTTATGCGGATAGGTGGGTATCCCAATAATTACGGGTGATAGCCTTGAAGTAAAGTTTTAACCCATAGGGTGAAACACACACACCGGATTGGTAATAATCCACCTGTATGGGACAGGTCCCATTACACTTGTTAATGGCTCACCAAGGAGCAGCAGCTTTCAATATTGGTGGTGAGACTATTCGCTCTACACTTGGTTTGGGGACATCTCAGACCGGTGGTTTCAACAAAAATATATGCCTCTCGCAGCAACAAAAGGTGGTCTTCAGAAGCTGAGATGATTTCAAGATGAGTATAAAGACGTCCATCTCCTCGTGATTGATGAATACAGTATGATCTCATGTGGAATGCTACATTGGGTCGACGAGCGACTCAAATAAATATTTCCGTCTTCTCGGGGGTCAAGCTTTGGTGGTCGTGACATATTATTTGAGACCGCGCAGAACACTTTCGGTCTTTACGCCTAGGTTCGCGATAAGGGTTATTATACCTACGACCTAGGTGGGTGTCTTAGGGTTCATTTAAGCTATCGAACGGTTTCAGGTGTAAAGTAGATCGTCAGGACGGAGGTCAGCCCGGAGCAGGTCAGATAGGTTTTTAAAAAATGGATTTGTTTCATCTACTAGAACGTAAATTGGGGCTTAGATGCTGTTTCTGCCTTCCATTTCCCCTAATTCGTAGTCTAAACGTGTCAATTCGATAATTCTCCTTCTAAACAACAAAAGATAAATCTTACCTTTTATTTACTAAAACATTTGTGTACACCACATCAAAATGAGTATATTCCTTTTATTTACTCAACAGCGTATTGCCTCCGCTCGCTCCTCGACACAGCGCTTCTCAAAGCAACTTAACCCGAGCACCGTATCAATGTGCTCGGTCACCGCTCCGTCCAGCTCCACGTGGTCGTCTTGGTCATCGACTCTGTCACCTGAAGATCCACTTGACTCGGCATATTTTTACTCCTCCGCGGGGGCAGAGCGGTCATTCTGCTCCATGGTGCTAAAACTTGACTGGTCAGTACATAAAAATAAGAATAAAAAAACCGTCCCCCTTTTTCTCAAAAGTTCTTTTAAAAAAGCTCGAAAACAGAGTTAAACTTCAAACGGTCGTATCTACGTTGTAAAAAAATTAGACATTACGATTTTGTCCTGCGCGATATCATTTGTTGGTGATCCAGCTCAATTGGGACCAGTCACGCCGTCGGCAACAAAAAATAGTGACACCGATGTCAAAGCCGTAAACGTCACGCAGCAAAAAGGTCGGCAACTTTGGCAGGATATTAAGTATGTGTGTCAGCTTACAGTCCAAAACCGTGGACAGCAAGATCCTGAGTGGTTTGAAGCGTTACGACGCCTACGTTCAGTGGAGGTTGTACCACAAGACTTGAAACTGTTCAACTCAAGAAATATACCTAAACAAGCTTGGGCAGAGTAGACGAAGTCTGCAGTTCATATTGCCTACAAAAACGAAGACGTGGATCGTGCAAATGAGGAATGCATAAGGAATCAGTCGCAGCATGTCGTTAAAATTGCAGCCAGACACCAAATTATTTACGCCAGCCAGAGCTCCGACCAGCCCATAGACTCTGAAGCAGCAGCAACATTTTTGGAAGAAGCGACTATGCCTAACTATTATCGCGACAAAGAAGTCCGACCAGCCATTTTTCTTGCAGTTGATGCACCTGTGACGCTGACGGTGAATCTAGCTCAAACCGCTGGATTGTACAATGGCACCCGAGGAACTGGCTTTGATTTTATTTTTAAAAGTGGAGACTACATTCCAATCGTATTGGTTCAGATAACAAGCAAGTATGTTGGCCCTTCTTTCCTCGAGGATGTCCCTAACATCGTTCCCATGTCATTTCGGATGGTATCGTGGGGGGACAACACGCTCAAATGAAAGTTCGCCGTACAGGACTTCCTCTCCGACTCGGATATGCGATGACAGTTCACAAAGTTCAAGGCCTTACATGTGACTATTTGGTTTCGATTCTGTTAACCTTCCTTCTTCCGCGTTCGCTTACGTTGGCTTGTCTAGAATTCGGCACAGACAGCATGTCATTTTTAACATCTATCATCCAGCTGAAACTGCCACCCAGACAAAACGAAGCAAAATTCAACTACACGCGGAAAACACTCGAATCGATAGTCTCGCAACACAGTGCAGACAGTGAGCGTCATCAGTCGTGCAAGAGATGAATTCTGGCGCGTATGCACAATTCCTCCATGACTCCGCGATGAAAAGAAGAAAAAAATATAACTCGAACACAAAAAAAATACGGCTCGATGACAGAGGACGGTTCACTTCTGCAGTAATTGCTCCCGTTTCTCTCGCGGCTAGTTCAGCGTTCATGAACATCCAACAAAAGTCAACCCCACCCAGAAACTTTGCTATGTTTAACTTGCAGTTTTGCGTCGCCTTATCCGATCTTCTCAAAACAATCACAGCTATAAAAAACGTGTACGTATCGGTGCATGCCTCGCTGCACATCCTTCTTTAGCAGGGGGTGAATCCTTCATGCGCTTTGCGCTTTATGGACAACCCCTTCATGTCGATGCACTTTTTTAACAGGGGGGCGAGTCCTTCATGCGCTTTGCGCTTTACGGAGAGCCCCTTTCCAACAATGATTTGGGGGACAGTACTGGTAACAGAGAAGTCTGACTCCACTGTCGCTTTTTGGTAACACAGTTGCGTAAGTTCTTTCTCTTCGCGCTTGACGTTGCTTCTCGACCAAATTTGATGCAGAACAGACAAGCAACTGACAGAACTTTGAAAGAAACATAATCGCATCCGGTGACCTCGAGTCCATACAGAACATCGTGGGCTTATTGAAAAAATGGAGTCTGTAGACGGGCAGGCATCTTGGCAACGGCTTGAATTGAATTCTGGCTGCATTCCGGCGGCTACATCGACTCTTTTCTTGGTGTTAAGTGACAAATAAGAGCCGAATACGCGCATGAGACTACACAATCTAGTACTATGTATAGAAAACCGGGATTGTCATTTACGAGTTTAAAAATGGGTAAAGTGCGAGAATTGGGGTTGGATTCCCGCAATAACGAGGCCTGATGATGGCTATGGTCTTAATTCTGCTTCTACTGATGATTGACAATCAGACCATCCACAAACTTGGTCCCGCACACCGTCCCCACACAATCTTTAGAGCACGGAGACCTGGCGAACATAACAGCACTCACCGAATACGTATGCAACGCCTAAGGTTACCTACTCGTGCACTTTTCTCAAAGTTGAGTGCGCAACCGCTGATGAACTTTGGCACAAGGCTTCATTGGTATGGCAGATAGCGACGCCTCAATTCGGGACATGGAGCTATTGTGTGCGCTAACTTTGATCCATCTCCTTTTATTTGCTATGTGTTTTCATTCATACCGACCAGACACCGCCTACTCGAGCACTTTTCTCCGAGTTGAGTGCACAACTGCTGATGAACTTTGGTTCTGTGTCTGATTGATATGACAGCTAGCGACCCCTTCAATTTGAGATGCGGGGTTAATAAATGAGGAATACAAATGAAAACAGTTTTGACGAGCGGCTAGGCGATTAAAGGTTTCCCTTGTGCTGATCGTGGCTGTCTTTCCACACACGATGCAATCACGGCGAAGATAGCGTCTTGCACAAGTCACACAGCCGCCTTGGTGGTATTGAAAGCTCCATGCGACCACGACTCCACATGTTGCTCTATCGACGTAGACTTCTCTTCAGCAATGTGCTTAGCGATTGCTTCCATGTAATGGAGCATGCAGACCCCCACAGTCTAATAGGTTTGACTGCTGCGATACCGTCTCGTGAACAAATGAGCTTCACTCAAAGGCTGCCTCCACTCCAGAAACTTTTTCATGAATAGACAGAAACCACTCTAGAGCATCAAAAGCGTAAATTGAGCTGTGAGATTTCCTCAGTGAATTCACGTGATACAGTTTGGTTGGCTTCGAGTGCATTGGGTTCTCGATCAGAAGCAGGCTCCAATAATTGCGGTCGAAGACAGGGAGGAGGACATATCGATACAAATTCCAATCCGTTGAGCTCGAAACTCATTCAATAAACGTAGTTTCCAGCGCGGATTGCGCGCGCAATTTCCATGAGATTGTAAACTTCTAACTCACTCGCGTAAACAAAGCCCTGTTTTCTGGGTATATTTAGGTAGATGACATAGCCAACCACGGTTTTCTGTCAAAGGACATTATGGCAAAAGGTTGTCTAGATTACCCGCGTAAACATAAATGACTCTGCTTCCTGTAGTATTTCCACGATCTTTCCACAGCGCCATCTTCTTAAGGCGATTCCTGAAGAAAAATATCGCGTTCAGCTACATTCTTCAAAGTGTCACCATGAACATCTTGATCTCCACTGAAACTCTGCTCGTCATCTTTGCTCGCCTCGCTTGCACTCTCATCTTTCTCAGCTGGGGTCTTAACAAATCAAATTGAGCTGACAGTGGGGTCTGCAGAACGTCTGGGAGGTGAAGCAGCATGCGTCGCTGGTATCGGTATTTCTGCCCTTACAACACCAGAAGGACGAATTTGATCTGGTCCTAACCAGTAAAAGTGCTGCAAAAAAGACTGTACAGGAGGCCTGCTAGATGTCTCGATTGTAATATATTGTTTCAAAAGTGATATTTGCGTGGATTGAAGTACGGACGTATTTGCATAGCGCCAAATCTGCAGCAGTGACTCTGGAGTGAGGTTCTTGAACCGCGTAATCCGCCTTCGGGTCCGTGTACATAACCATCTGCGTCGCGGTTGCTCTCACGTGTTGTGCCAAATCCTGTGTATCAACACAACTCGCGCTTGGTCGGCGGGAGACATGTTCAACGATTTCTGTCCCCCTTACACTCCACAACAGCTGTTGAGCGGTATACGACTTGGTCAATGTCACCTTGCCTTGTTGCATACCCTAACGTAGTTTCCTCATCACTAAATGCCGCACACAGTACGGAACCAAGGAGCTCGATGAGGTGCGTCTGCACCTTATTGTCGATAAGTAAAGCCGCTCGAGTATGTAAGGCCACCCTACTTGTGAGAATTGATGTGGCTTTTTGCAAAACATGCGGGGTGGTGGCGTCTGTGCGGACCGTTCTAGGGTATCGACGACGTCCTGGTGGCCGTCGACGATTCTGGTTTTGACATTGAGATAAATATCGCAGAAAGACAATGAGATATATACCGTTGTTGGACAACTAATGTACCCACCGCAAATGACACAACGGTAAAGTACATTGAATAGTTATGGCGTAATAAGAAGACGTACAAGCAAAATTGTCATTGATAATTTCTACCATGAATAGCTTGTGAATCGCTTACAGACCTGCTAATCCAAGGCCTTAGGCAATGCCACGTAAGTGTTGAGATAACCAGTTCAGCGATTTGCCTTGGGTGACGCGGATGCCTTCGATGGTGCTGGCCTCCTGTAACGGGGTTACTCTACATATAACTAGGTTACTAAAGGATACGGTTGATGTGATACACTTAGTATCACATCCCTCCTTAAGTCGATACTCTGATTCCTGATGGTTAATAAGGCTCACAGCCACTCGATATTCATTTGATTAGGTTTCACTATGATAGATAGTGAGCTTTATAGATTTACATCAAACCGGCTTTGCCGACATAAAAATAACAAAGTCGCGCGCTGCACGAAGAAGATCTGAAATTAATAGAAGCTTTGACACGTACACAAAGTTCAGCTATGTAGGATATCACACATCCAATCCGATTGAACACAAAGTCTAGCAATGGACGTCAGGGTCTTCAAATTCAAACATTATAAATGTTGGCAGGAAATCCAACACCCCGACCTCACCCTCAAACCCCTGCCCTCGCGGCTTAACCCTATAGGGTTTAAGCCCGCGTGCTCTGCACACGGACCTTAGATCACTGTCGTAGATTCGTGTTTGTCGAGCTCGCTTGCATCTAGTGCCTACTAGACATCGAATGCCGACGGGAGCACTGCCTTCCCCACCTTCGTACAACATACATGCTTTCTATTGGTTCAGATATTCGCACTTAAAGAAGTGGGGTGACGACACAGGTAACATGCATGTAATTTATCAGTTTCTTCAGGTATTAATTCATAAATCACCAACGGTACTCACTACTGGCTAATTCAGTAGCTACCTCTTTCAATTAGTGCATTAATTGCAATATAAATTACCGGGGTAATGCATTTTGGGATAATCACCCCTGACTTGCATCCTGTCTTAACTGAAAATAAATTTCAGATAATAGAAAACAGTGTCTTTTAGTACGAAGAGTTCAGTCGCGTTATTAATTAAAGCTCCTGATTACTCTTGGAGTTTGTAAGCTACTGTCTTACGCTCGCAATAAGTTCTCGTTTAGAACTTAACCTTTATTCCCCAGGCAAAAAGCGTACGTGTAGTAAAGGGAAAAGCCTACCGGTACGCTTGTCGTAGTTACTTTATTTCTTATTTATTGTATGTGGAAACAAGTGGGTAATATAAAAAGTTCAAATTGCAGGAGACGAACTATTACTACCACAGCAGTAGAGCTTGGACCGTGGGCCACATACTCCGAAAAAGACGCTACGTTCAGGATCGGAGCACGCACACAGTAGTACACATAGTCGACCATCCTTAAAACTTTACGGACGACACCTATGTATTGCTTGCTTTTTCACATACGCCAACTCCTTCGACCCGTTTTGACATGATCGGTTGCGAATTTTGACCTCAGAAATAAATGGCAGACGGAATGGAATCTCTACATGCGTCTTATAACGTTATTTTTATTTATGCGTTTCTCACGATCCCATAATCTAATTTTAAAAGTGAGCCCATCGGTACGCTTTTGCGCGTACGGGTAGGCTCATTGGGGAATAAAGGTTAAGGTTGTTAACCTGCTTAAGACTCTACGAGTCGCTAAGCCTTCCTCTACGCTAAAGTCTACGACAGCCCCGCTGCACTTGGTAGCACTCGTAGTCAATCCTACCCCTGAGCCATGCGGCTGTTCCTCTGTGAATAATGGATCACTTCGCTCAGTTAACTACGAGCCAACAAGACGAGCTTAATAAGCTTATGTCTTCGATTGGACCCGAAGGAGTATCTCATCTAGCTTCACAAGGCCGTGACGTTGTTAATGCGCGTCAAGAGGCGTTCTCTAATTACGAGAATGCTATACTTGAGCACATTCAAAAGAAACTGAATTATGTTGCGGCGGCTTCGGCGCCTCGCCAGTCATCGAATGACGCTCCTAGAGCTAAGCCAATCATGGTGAGTGTTAAGACATTCGAAAGAAAGGATGGAGAGAACCTATTGCTCTGGACCTAGAAATTGAGATGGCTATAACCTCAGCTATGCTCAAAACCGAGCAACAGCGCGTGGCGCTGGCTATCTCCAAACTCGGAGGGTGAGCTCGAGAATGGTCACTAACATGTGGCACGTCGGTTGACGAAGCATTCCCCTCCTGGAAACAGCTTAAGCTTCAGCTTTCGCGAGTATTCTCGCCGCCTAACCAGGCTTATCCTGTGCGATCACGATTCCTTTGTACCCGACAGGGTAAGAAAGAGTTGGTGGACTTCGTCCAAGAGTTACGTACTCTAATTGCCGGTATGGTAGCAGACTCTTTATCTGAGGCAGTCACGGTGACTATCTTCATGAAAGGGATGCTCACTGGTGTGGCCAGAACGGAGGTCTTCCATATTCACCCGACCTCTTTTGAAGAGGCTGTTAATGTGGCGTTGAACGCCGAGTTCAACTGCCGTTCGGTCCGCTGGGGCTCCAGCGCTTCACAAGCAAACTCGGCCGGAACTTCCAGTTTCTTCAATGGCCCTGAGCCTATGGATCTCAGCTACGCTGATGCGGAAGACGAAGAAGCCGAGCTTTAAGCTTCTGAGCAGCGTCTGGGTATACGCAGGTATTATGTGCGGAAACACTGAGCACCTACGTCGGGGACGCCCCATGCGTAAACAACGCCAGGCCCCTAAGGACCAGAGCTATGCTTCTGAGCGGAAGCCTAGCTCATGGCGGAAAAACGCCAGAACCCAGTAGGCGCGGGCGCCCTGCTGGGGAAGAACTGAGTTCTATTGAGCCTGTGAGAGAAGGTCAACAGCGCTTAGCCCCGAAGAGCACCGTGCTCTATAATCCGGAGCGGAAATGCAAGCCGGGCTTGCTGGTTGTTGAAGCAACCGTGAAGGGCTTTATGAAGCCTTGGAAAATCCTCATCGACTCTGGTGCGTCGGGCAATTACGCTCGACGCTCGACTATGGAGGACAGTCGGCGGTATGCTTAAGCGCTTTTTGCGCGTAACCATGACAACGTCACTGTGCGTCTAGCGATGGGGACATGTCCAAGGTTCCTGTGAACCTGGCGTGAAGTTTTTGGACTTCGATAGCGTTGAACGCTGTCTGGTCCTCGACCTGGATGCGAGATATGATCTCATTCTAGGCATTGCCTGGCTTGAACGCCACGAGGCATATATTGATTGGGGTTGGGGGTCTAAGACATTAGGCGCTACGCGCTTGCCTCCTGTCGAAGCTTTGGTGAGTCATGAACCCACCTCTGCTAGGAAGCGAAAGCGCTATTGGCGCGAGCACTGGACCGAGTCGGTCAATGTGCTTGAGATCGGTATGTCCCAGTTACTGAACACCGAGGGCGTCTTAGATGCGAGTCTCGAGCACGGCTCACAGACTGAACGTGAAGTGGTACGTAAACCGCTGAGCGGTACTCATTGTGTTCACTAGGGTTCGCTGCATGTCAAGAGAACATGGTAGGCTACACGCCGATGTATCTTGGGCCTGGCCCTAATGATGCGCGTGGGGTGACACGTTACTCACCGAGTGACGCTCGTAGCGACAATTAGCTGTTGCTGCATGCCAAGGTAGGCGTGTCGACAATATGCCGATGCATTCTGGGCAGGGCCCTTCAGATGCTCGTTGAGTGGCACATAACCCACTGGGTGAAGACTGCAAGTCAAGCAGCTCGCCAAATGTCACGAGTGACATTGGATTTCCTCCGGAGACGGAAGAACTGCAAGTCAAGCAGCTCGCCAAATGTCACGAGTGACATTGGATTTCCTCCGGAGACGGAAGGGGTGGAAACACCTGCGGAGACGTTCAATTTGAACTCTCTGGCCTCGACGAGGCGGTCTCCCTCCTCACAGAGGCGACAGCGACGCCAAATAGCGAGTATCAGACGCTTAGCGTCCACACTTACCGCTGAACTGTCTACTCTAGACAATAGCAAAACGTTTTTTTCACTCGTCAGTGGAGTTACCGGGGAAGTCGATGGTGAAGTCACCTTGGACGCTCTTCCTGTACTCATGGGTCTCTTAGAGCTGGACGAAATGTCCTTTGTTGAATTTAGCGAGGCCTTAAAGGCGGGTGAGTTAGCTGAAGTGGTCACTACTCGACCTGAAGAGGATTTAAACTCCTCGTCGCTTGTGGATCAAGCAATCCTTGAGGGCACCAAGGAGACGCTAAGTACGCGCAGTGGATCTGCTATCCTGATGAATCCAGCGGATCCCTATTACTCCTTGGTAAAGGAATTCCAAGACGTGGTATATAATGACCTGCCTTCTGGCTTACCTCCTGATCGAGGAGTACGTCATCAGATTGGCTTGGTTCCTGGAACCAAATACTGTGTCACTCGACAATGGCCTTTGCCACGAGAGCAGTGTGACGTCATCGACGCCTTCTTTAGTGCAAAGCACGCGGCGGGAATGGTGCGTGTGAGCAAGTCTCCACTTTCCACGGCGACATTCTGTGTCATAAAGCCGAATGGCAAGTGGAGAATCGTTCATGCTTTTAATACGAAGTGGCTTGGCCTTGCCATCTACTTACACAAGTATAGTGCAGTCAGAACTACGCCGAGATGACCAGGCCACTATCCAATCTCCTAAAGAAGGATGAGAGTTGGTGTTGAAACACCTGTTCACTGAGCATCAAGACGCCTTTGAGGCTGTCAAGGAGAGTCGCCTTCATGCACCTATCCTGGTTTTGCCAGCCCTGAACGTCCATTCAGTGTCGTATGTTACGCCTTGGACTTTGCCATAGGCAATGCTTTATTGCAAGCTGACGCCAACGGGCACGAACGTGTTATTGCGTTTGAATCTCGCCAGCTTAAGGCTGAAGGGAAGAACTATCCTGTTCATGACAAAGAGCTACTTGCGATGAAGTATGCTCTAGTCAAATTCAGGGTTCACATGTTGGGTTCTAAGCCGTTCGTTGTCTACACAGACCATGCGTCGCTACGCACTGTGATTCAATCGCCTATCTCTCGCAACGGATGGCCCGATGGCTGTCCTTCTTTGCTGAGTACAACTTCGAGCTGAAGTACAAGCCTGGGAGGCAGAACGACTCAGCGGAAGCACTGTCCTGTCATCAGACTTTGAGCTAGCTCATATCACTATGGTGACGGTGTCTGTGACAGACCTCATCCGCGCTGCGTATTCGCCAGATGACACGGGCGTAGCTCTGCTACATGCTTTGGGAAGCAAGGAGTTTCAAGACTCGAAGCTGACTTTGTCAGCACGCACACGCGCGAGCCTTCATCGCTTTTCCATCAATGATGGCATGCTGTATTATAGCACAAGCACTGTGGACACTCCGCGAGTTGTTCACTCATGATGAGGATTTCAAGTATCGTATCCTCTACGAGGCGCACACGCGCGAGCCTTCATCGCTTTTCCATCAATGATGGCATGCTGTATTATAGCACAAGCACTGCGGACACTCCGCGAGTTGTTCACTCATGATGAGGATTTCAAGTATCGTATCCTCTACGAGGCGGACGACACGCCACTTAGTGCTCACCTTGGTCGGCAAGAGACCTACAACTCTGTGAGTTTGTACTATTGGTGGCCCAATTTGTTCAAATGGAAGAGCACTTACGTGCGTACGTGTGAGACGTGCCAGCGGGTTAAACCCTCTCCGCCTGTGTCTGCACCTTTGGCCAGTTTGCCTGTACCCTCTGGGTGTTGTGTGTCCATTAGTTTGGACTTTGTGTTTGGCCTTCCGAAAGATTCGGAAGGTAACACTGGAATTGTGGTCTTTGTTGACCGATTGAGCAAGATGGCTCGTTTAGTGGCAGTGCCGGACACCATCGATTGTGAAGGTACAGCTAAGCTGTTCATCGATCGGGTCTTCCGTTCACACGCCCTCATCGATCGTCTCAGATAGAGACCCTCGCTTTACTGGGAAGTTTTGGACATCTGTGTTCCTGGTGAGGCACTAAGTTGGACATGTCCACAGCGGATCATCTGCAGACCGATGGTCAAACTGAACGAGTCAATCGTGTTGTTGAAACCATACTCCGTAGCGTTTGCGCGGAAACGCCTAAACGCTGGACCTCTATGCTCCCACTCGTTGAGTTTGCATTGAATAATGCTGTGCATGCATCTACAGGCTACACTCCGTTCTACGTCAACGGTCTCTCACACTCTCGTGTCCCATTGACGCTACCCTATGTGGTTCAGGGTTTGGGGGGGGTAGTCAATCGGCTTGCTGATGTCAGCCCTATCAATGTTCAAAAACAGCTTAACGAGTTTCTATCTACTCGCCTGAATGTCTTAAGACATGTGCGAGATGCAATGGCTGAAAGCCAAGATAGGCGAAAACAAGCTGATTCCAAAGGCAGAAACAATGAACAAAGTTTTAAAATTGGTGACCAAGTGATATTAAACGCAAAGAACCTACCTACACATGCAGTATCTGCAGTCTTTAAGACTAAATTGCGTCCTCGTTTCCTAGGGCCGTACACGATCGCGGCCAAGAAGGGCCTAGCGTATACGCTCAATCTTCCGAAGAAGATGCGTACGCACCCAGTGTTTTACGTGGGCTTGTTTCAGCCTTATCACGACCCGGCTCAGGTGAGCGGTGAGGCGCTGGCGCCACGAACGGCGTCGCCGCGGTAGCCCCCTGCATCCGAAAGAGGACGTCAAGCTGGCCCGCAATCCGAGCAAGGCTCCGGTCGAGACCAGCAAGCCGGTCCTCGACCTTCTCGGCTTTCGCGAACTTCCGCTCAAGAGCATGTAAGCATTGAACGCAAGACTCAGGTTGTTCAACCCAATGCATCCGATTTTGAAGATTCTGGATGTCAGTCCAAGGCTGGTGATACTCCTTCTCAGCTCTATCGAGCTGCGTACGGAAGTACTCAACGTCTAAAGACATGCGAGAAAGCTTCGCCCGAGTCCCCTCTTACTCATTTCGAGTTACAGGATACTGGCCCCCTGCATCGGCTCGTTCTCCTCCTGCGTTGCTCGACGAGTAGAGCGTTCGCCACTATCACGTGGAACGTGTTCCAGCGAGGCGTCGTAGCCGAGGCCAAAACCAGTATCTGGTGAAGTGGGGTGGGTATCCTCACGCCGAAAACTCTTGGGAGTTTGAAAAGCCTTTAAGACAGGACTTCTCTGACGTCGTAGACGCTTTCGATCGGCTTGAGCCGAGGCTCTCTGCGACCCCGCAACCACTTCAGTCGCGGCGCACTTCCCGACAATAGGTTGGGAAGCAGGTGGGTCAGACGCGGAGCTCACGCGTTGACCCCGAGCTGCTGCAGCTACTGATTTCCCAGTGGGAACAGCCGCAGCGCGTTTTGGAGCAGAGCTCACATGAGCAGGATAATGATGGTTAAAAACCGAGGGCGACAAAAAGCCGGCAATTGATGCTTCGTCTTAAGCTTCGCGAAGTCAAAGCGAAGCTTGCGCTCCAAACACACATCAACTTTAGAAAAGCTGGCTTGCAAAGCATCCAAACTGTCGATCTTGTGACTACGCTCTACCCAAAGGGTGAAAATCATTTCGTCCTCAGACGCGAGGGAGCACAACAATGATACACGTCTTTACTGACGGAACAGACTCACGTCTCGCTTGAGCGTTTAGACGCAAGTTGTACTCCGCAAAGGGTATCTCTTGCATGGTCAAGAACCTGGCACGTAGTGCCTCCCGGGTCGCCACCTCGTCAGGGATCGAAGCCGCGGGTCCAATAACCCATTGGCTCAGCAAGCCATTTCCCAGACTCCTGATGACCTCGGCGGGATCCCGAGGCTCGAAGCCATACTCCTGTCGAGTGTTGATAACAGGACGCGCCACTGGGCGCAGCAGGGTGTGCACTTCACCCTTTTCCAGCTGCTTTTGCTGCACCTTGTTGAGTTTGTTGATCACAACTGGGCTTCCCAAACCCGACGATGCGTGCAGCGCTATTACGGCTGAGCGGCTAGAGCGTTCAGGGAACGGACTCGGAGTGCGGATTATTAGTGGCTCCTCTGGCTCAGAGAGCTCCTCGTGTTCAGGGGGCATCTCCGTTTCGGATTCGAAGTCTACTTCTTCAATATTTGGATCCAACTCATCCATGAGTTCCTCATTCGCATCACATGCTGGAGCCATACCCTTGGCCTCGCTTTGCTGGAGCTTCCGGTAGTGATATTCCGCCGCACTGAGTGTGGAGATCGGTCACATGCTGGAGCCATACCCTTGGCCTCGCTTTGCTGGAGCTTCCGGTAGTGATATTCCGCCACACTGAGTGTGGAGATCGGTGGGAGCCACTTCGACTCCAGCTCGTCTGTCCAATGGGCTCTATGCGTTTGGGCTCGGAGAGCGGCTTGATGAGCTATGGTCTTGGGACCAAATCGTGTTGTGAGGCATTCACAGTTAGGTTCGGTTGAACTTGGAAAGTTCTGAGCAAAGGATTGAGCTATCACAGAGAGGATCCCGTCCCACGTCGCGCGTTCAGTAGAACAGCCCTCGATTGATGCAATATGACGAGTGAAGACACGTGGTGTCCTCGGTCTGGTGGGGGAGAGTGTAACGCGATTACTTTAAGTTACTAAAGGGTATGGTTGATGTGATACACTTAATATCACATCACTAAGTCGATACTCCGACTTCTGATAGTTAATACGGCTCACAGCCAATCGATATTCATTTGGATAGATAGTGAACTTTATAGATATACACAAAACCGGCTTTGCCGATATAAAATAAAAGAAAACAGTTAATCTTTTGATACGAAGAGGTCAGTCGCTTTAGTAATTAAATATCCTAACTACTCTTGGAGTTTATAACCTACTGTCTTACGCTCGCAATAAGTTATCGTATAGAACTTAAAGGTTGCTAACCTGCTTAAGACTCTAAGAGTCGCTAAGCCTTCCTATACGCTTAGGTCTACGGCAGCCCCGCTGCACGGTGATGGGCTTTTTCTAGCAGCAACCAGATATTCTTTAAATTAAGGAAACCTCGCCAAACGCCTCAACTGTTTTCTACGATTTTGCGCGTGTCGTTGCTGCTCGGGCTGCTCTTCATACTGCTGCATTGATTTAACCCCTTAGTTCCCAGACTATTTACGGGGGATATATTTTGATCCCGTCCCGTGCGTTAGTATATATTGTTTGTATGGAAAGAAATTTCGCACCTCTATACGCCCAGGATAGTACGGGATTAGCATGGAATAAAACCCTGACACATACAACATACAATGATCAATGTATCTGGATTCCATGCCGCAGCAGCTTTTATGATGGTAAAGGCAACATTAGACACGTCCTGTTTTTCTGGTCAGTACAGTTTCTGAATGTTGCACACGGCGAGCACGAGGACAACAACATCTATACGCAATAAAGGGAGCAAAAGTTACTTTCAATTGATTTCTACTAGTACTACAGAGCGAATCACTTGATCGCGTTACAGAGCCACCCCGCTTTCATCATGCATATCTTCCTCGCTCTCATGGCCGCCTGACGCGGACCCCAACGCTTCCCCGGCTCCGTCACTACTCTCCGCAGCAGCCTCGCCTTCCGCAGATGCCTCGACAGTGCAACGCCGACGCTTCTTTCCGGGTCGAAAGGGTGGTGGGTGATTACGCAGTTTGTGTTCCTGCAGCAGGTGACGTGGGATGGAGTTACCATTGCTTCAATCTTGGTGTCAAATGTGGTAGCAGGTCTTCTCTTTCCCCTCGCGCACCATATTGCAAAGGTACGTGCTGTTGACAGCTCAAAGATTCAATTTACCAAATCGATAAATAGTAGCGTACCGTCGATTGCCGGAGGAGCACTCAGGGCAGCAGTGTTTAGTAAACTTCCTAGGTTGAAATGTGAAAATCGCGCAGACTTTGCACGAGCGTTGGCGGCGCTTCATACCCTGTCCATTGTCGACTATGTTTGGGTTTTCTTCTAGGTGGTGTCCATCATCAGTGCGTCTTGTAGGTGTAGCTGGTAGCTCCAGCCCTTCTTCTCTACGTACTGGCGAGGCCGCTGTTCTTTCTTGAGCACGAGTTGCTGTCTGGAAATACGTAACCAAGAGATGTGTCAGCTTTGAATCACACTCCATGACATCTTACATAGACACATACAGCATATCCGTACCCCAATAGCTAAATGCCTCTGGGGAGTCAATAGCGTGTAGGCGTCTCGAAGAAGACGCAGTGTTTGGGCGGTGGCTTGTGTAACCTTGCGCTGATGACGGAACACAATGAATGCGTTGACTGGCGCCATGTCCAGTAGACCTAGAAATAGCGTCTTGTAGTACTTTTTAGTCTTGTAGGACAGCTGCACACTATATCGCTGCATCCGAAGTTGGTCGTGGACGTCGACACCACCCATCCAGCGGTGGTAGTCACGAACCAACTCCGGAACGAAGTTGGTCGTGGACGTCGACACCACCCATCCAGCGGTGGTAGTCACGAACCAACTCCGGAGCAGGGGCTGGTTGCATCTCTCCGTGCACCCGTCGCACGTCAACACGCATGACAAGTATAGTTATTATTAGTATAGGTAACCTGCATACAGCTCATGACAAACTTACTGACTGTGCCTATCTGGCGGCTGCCACCGCTTGATAAAAGGTGGACTGGGTTGCGATACATTCACATAGTTGCAGTGATCTGGGGAAAGCGAATGTTCTGCGCCAGTTTGATGCTTCCTTGTGGTGGTATCATGCACTTCTTCTTGTTCACCGTCTTGTACTCTTTGGTTAACGACACCCTTGGCGTAGCCTGCACGCTCTGTCTGTATAAGGTGAGTGCATCGCATACTACAGCAAGCTTTGGCTTCGCTGTAGTATTTTGTTTTGGTCCAAGTACTTATGTTGGCTCAGGTCAACATAAGCAGATCCAAATTCTCTGTATCTACAACTTATGGCTAACATACTGCTTGTTGTATTTGCAGAGTTGAGGTTTACTGTGCAGCGAAGACACATCTGCGGACTCCAGTAC
>JAIKVB010000846.1:0-18639 GCA_024679045.1 Phytophthora brassicae
GACAAGTGCGTGGAGATGGGCGCTAGTGGCCCTTGCTACAACGAGAGCGACTTCACACTGCCCGGCGCCTCCACAGAGTGTGATCTAACATACCAATGTATGGACTCACTGTTATGGGACGGTAACCAGTGGCTGTTGGCGCTGGAAGCCAACGCTGAGACGCAGGAGAAGACGATGGCGTACGTGACGGAGATCACGAACCTCGAGTACCCCGACTCGACCCTCTCAGTGTACGTTATCTTCTTGACTGGGTTTTTGTATCCCTACAATTTTGTAACTGATAATTTGTAAATATTGCATATTTCTAGCCAATTACAAGGCGCCCCAACCACGTCCATGGTTAAGAGCAATATTAAGGACATCTCACTGGACCAGAGTTTCTTCGACACACCCAGTCCCGTCGTGAGTATGTTCTTGATGAGTTTAAACCTTCGAAACGTCATCTCGACCGTCTCGCTTGCCACGACCTACAAAACGCTGTATCTAGAAAATGCCAACCTGAACTCCGTGCCTAACCAATTCGCCAACTTCTCAGCGGTCACTAAACTGAGTTTGGCTCTGAACTACATCACAGAGCTACCAGACAACACCACGCTGTATCTAGAAAATGCCAACCTGAACTCCGTGCCTAACCAATTCGCCAATTTCTCAGCGGTCACTAAACTGAGTTTGGCTCTGAACTACATCACAGAGCTACCAGACAACACCAGCGACGTCTGGACGGGACTTGGTACCGTCAATGACCTCAATTTGGCCTACAACTCGCTTACAGACTTCCCGATTGTGCTGGATAAGCTGCAGACGCTCAACCTCACGGGTAATTCCTACGCTTCTATCCCCGAAAGTGTCTTTACTATGGCGGAGTCGGGTGCTCTTAGGAATTTGTACATGAAGAGCTGCAACCTCACAAATCTTCAAGTATCAGACGCACAGTTGGTGTTGTTACAAAACCTGGCGGCTTTCGATGCCGATGTAGCCATCACGGATTGTGGAGCGGGATATGCAGCTATGAAGCTCGGCGACTCGGAAACACAAGTGTGTGCAGTTTCGACGTCCAGCGATGGAAGTGGTGGAAGTAGCAATCACACGCTCCCTATTGTACTTGGTGTGGTTTGCGGTATTCTGGTCGTCGCCATCATCGCGTTCGTGTGGTACCGCAAGAAACATGGAGGGCAGTTCGCGACCAAAGGCGGCTCAACAATCTTCGGCACAGACATGGGCTCAAGTCTTACGGGTGGCGATACGACGTTCGGGTCTTCGATCTGGGACGATCCGGATCTGCTGGCCGCACGTATCGAGCATCGCGATGTGGAGGCTATCAAGTTGCTATCTCGTGGCGGGTTTGGTGAAGTGTGGCTGGGTCTGTACATGAACGAGAATGTAGCCATTAAGAGACTCTTGAACGACAAGAAGTCCATGCAGGATGCACTGGCGTTCGCGACGGAGATTAAGGTGATGGCGCGGATGGATCACCCTAAGATTGTACACTTTATTGGTGTGTCATGGACAAATGCGCTTACTATTCAGGCGGTGACTGAGTTCATGGACTGTGGAGACCTCAAGTCGCTGCTCGACTCGAGCCGAGCAAGCTCCCTCACATGGGCCAACCTCAAGTGCCAGATTGCTATCGATATCGCTGACGCCCTCGTGTACCTGCACACGCTCAACCCGAAGCTCATTCACCGCGACTTGAAGTCTCGAAACATCCTGATCGACGCACAGAGCGGCGCCAAGTTGAGTGACTTTGGTATCTCGCGTAATCGCAGCTTCGACGAGACTATGACGGCCGGAGTGGGTACGGCGCGCTGGATCGCCCCTGAGGTGATTCTGGGTGGCCACTACACGGAGTTCGCCGATATTTACTCATTTGGTGTGGTCATGTCGGAGCTGGACACGTGTAAAGCCCCGTTCTATGACGCCACCAACACGAACGGCGGCAAGATGCAGGACGTGACTATTCTGCAGCTCGTGTCTGCTGGCAAACTGCAGCCGAGTTTCCACGAGAATTGCCCGCCTTCCATCGTCAAGTTGGCGCGTGCATGTCTGTCGTTTGATCCGGCCCAACGTCCTAGTGCCATCCACATTTCCTACGAACTGCGCAAGATCATGAAGGACGAGCTGTAAACTGGCAAAAAGTCAATAAGCACAACATGATGTTGTGATAGTGACGAAAGCTCTCTTGTATTACCCACAGTTTAAACTCTTTTTAACCAAGTCTTTCACATTATTGATAAGATTTTCCGACAATATCTTTGCAAATTGACAATAATTGTCGTCTTGTAAAAAAATATTGAAGGATGTCAACATGAAACGAAGTGTGTTGATTAAATATATCCGTGCCTGTATTAATGTCGAGCGTAGGCAACACCTACCGGAGATACCGGACAGAGCTCGCTGGTTTGCAGAGATGAGCTGCTGTTGCGATCAAGAGCTCGTTTTCGCCCTCGCCGAACCACCAGTAACATCACACCTGCGAGGACTAATACGATACACACGACCGCAATTACGACTACCACGGCGGTATGGTCGAACATGCTGTCAGACTTGGCATTGCTGTCTTCTTGACTGGAGCTGGTCGCGTCTTCATTGTCTTGATCTTGGTCATTGTCACCGTCTTTCAATGCTCTCACATAGCGACCTTCAACCACGAAGTGACTTGCCATTGTCAGTAGCAATAAAACTATAGCCATAAGCGGTTGGTGCATTTTGAAGGACTTGTGTCTTGTCACTCAAACTTCGCGTTTGGTTCTGAGGACATCACTGGATTCAAAACAAGAGAGAGTTGCAATACGTTCTGAAGCTGAAGCGGTAATATCAATTTAGGGGAAGGTCGAGCCATTTGTGATCCCATTTCACACGCTCCTGAAGAAAATCCAATAAAGTTTTCGCCCGACTTGGTATTCAACTCATTCAAGTTGTGGCACGGGGAATGGTTCAGGCCCACAGCTGCAGTACATGTAGACCAGAGGGTGCGTGTATGGTAGTAGCGTGGTGGGAAATTTTAATTCCAGCAGGGCAGGTGACACGAGGTCAATACCGCTTATACTAATGGTGGACAGGTCGCCAAACTCTCACGCAAGTACATAAATTAAATATTCCTCGAACTCTAGGATAGCATCTACCCTGAATCTCGCGTCAAGGCATCCGCTTATTGTACCCTAACTCTCTTCTTTCTGCACTACTGGCGCAGCTTGCGGGTGTCCGCTCGAGTCATTGGTCCATCGTCTGAGAGTGGCGTATAAAGGTCGAAGGATCTCTCCTCGTCGTCATCATCCGTGAGAAGAGATTCCAGTCTACGCCCATACCGTTTCCAGTCATGGGTCCGTTGTGAGAAAGCGTCGTGTAGATCGAGGCGATCGTTCCTCGGTGTTCGCATCCGTTGGTGTGTTCTGGAGTGGCTCGGCGGTGGTCACCACGGCCACCGAGCCGGCCATCAGCATCAGGCGATAGTATCGCCGTACTTTTTGCGATTGGTGTTTTTAAATTCTGACTCGATTTCTACGCGACCGATTAGCCAAAATCAATATATACATTTTAGATTTGATCTTCCAAATTTAGAACAGGCTCGCTGTCTGCAAAAGATCGCACCGCTGTCCTTTGGCCAAAAGACCTCTTCTGCTCTTCCCCATTGGTTGAAAACATTACCGTCCCGTCTCGTAAACGCGCCGTTTCAGTTGAAAACCTGCGGCCTCAATGGACGGAGCATGAGGCGACTATTAAGGCCGTACACATTTAACCAAGAGACTCCCCTCCCCTCATGTGGCTGCGTATGTTTGCTTTCACGCTCCTAGCGGCACTTGCAGCTGCAGACGCTGCGCCGCTCAAACTGTCGCTTGCTAGACGACTTCCTGCTGCTGCTGCCACCGACTGGATCCAGTCCGAAGCGCAGGCGTATCGAGCGCCAAAGTCGCCGGTAACACGAACCAACTCCACTCAAGACGCAGCGCAGCCTCCACTACCCAGAGCCAAGCGCGTGACACTGCAGAACTTTGGCAATGTGCAGTACATCGGATCGGTGGGCTTTGGCAACCCGCCGCAATTTATGGACATGGTGTTCGACACGGGGTCCAGTGATACGTGGATACCCAGCACTAGCTGCAAGAGTTGCGGGTCACACCACCAATTTGATGCACAAAAATCAACTACATTTCGTGATACTGAAGAGAAATTCTACGATGCGGTTAGTTCTTTTGCTTTCGAGTGAATTTTGAGATATTTCTAACTTATTTTCCGATTATTATAGTATGGAAGCGGAGCAGTGTCGGGTACGGTAGTAGTGGATACAGTGACTATCTCGGGGTATACAGTGGACAGTGTTCGCTTCGGTGTGATCGACGACGAGTCGGACAAGTTGCAGGAGTTTCTAGCCGATGGGATCTTTGGACTGGGATTCGAAGGACTCGCACATATTAGTCGACCCACGGTGTTTGCAGCTCTTGCAGGGGAAAATGCAGATTTGGAGAACATGTTTGCGTTTTACCTCACGCCTGATGCTTATAGGACGGGTAGTGAACTGCATGTTGGGGGTTATGACTTGTCGGTTGTTGGTCCGAACGCGTCGTTTCACTACACACCTTTGGTGAAGTTGCCTGAGTTTGACTCGTTCCTGTACTGGACGATCAAAATGAACAGCTTTTCAGTTCTGCCACCGAGTAGCGGTAGTGACAACAACACGGGAAATACGGAGAGTGATGTCACTGCCAACATGTGCGAGCCCTTCTGCTATGCTATTGTCGACACAGGCACATCACTCATCAGTGTACCGGCGGGCCAGTTTGATGAGGTGGTGAGCAAGATCACGCGTGGACTTGACTGTAACGGCATCGAGTGCGATTCCGTAGCCGTGACGGACTTTCCGGTGTTGCATTTCGGCATGGAGCCAGACAATGTGTTCCTGCTGCAGCCTCAGGACTACATACTGTGCTCGGGTTGGGGCCAATGCAAGTTGCAGCTTCAATCCACGACGGATGAGTGGTGGATCCTTGGTGATGTCTTTATTAAGACATACTACACGCTGTTCGACGCTGAACGCATGCGTGTGGGTTTCGCGTGCGAGGGTGACATTTGCCAGGGCGGTCGTGGCGACATCTACGGTGACAACGGAGAGAGCAGCGCTTTTGGCGCGTGGGAAAATGCATTCTTGGTGGGCTCGTGCTTCGCAGCTGCGTGTATGTTCCTATTCGTATTTCTGCTGAACCAGCAGGACGAGGAGCCGCACCTGAATCAAGACGAAGGTTTTCTTGGTGGGCTCATCGACCGGCGCGCTAATTCGCCTTCAGGGTATCAGACACACGACCCGAAGTGTCCACTTTTGTTCGATGACGAAGAGTCCCAGCACGCGTATGCGACGTCGTCCACCACGACATCGCAAGCGTCCAGCTATGCCAGTAACTTCTTAGCGCTCCCATCACCTCCTGGATCCACGGATGGAAACATGAGCGATGGATCTTGTGTTGAAGTTTAAATGAACACGAGGAGGAGGACATGAGCGTTTACAAGGACGTTATTTAACGATAATATAGTGTGAGATCGTGAGCAAGCGCTTTTCTATTTTCTACGACCATGTGCATACGAGAAAGCAGCACCAGCATGAGAATCCTCCGACTGTAAAATCATTAAATGCTCAACTGCATTCTTGAAGAGTAAAATTCAAAGAAAAGGCTCAACATCAAGACAGACGGCACTGCTGGGTTGTTGTGGTCCTGCGCTGTGTACAATTTGAACTACACTTTGTCGTGACAATCACGCGCGTACCCCGGCATCCTTCATCCACCGTACGGCTTCCAGTCGAGTTTGTGGAATTTTACCCGTCTTCAGTACTACTTTTGAAAAGGTGTAGACCATTTCAACTTCAAACCTGCAAATTCCAAGTTCAATACGGCAAAATGTAAGATTTCCAATCCACATAACTTTGAACGAAAAGGTGTAGACCTTTTCAACTTTAAACCTGCAAATTCCAAGTTCAATACGGCAAAATGTAAGATTTCCAATCCACATAACTTTGAACTCCTTGTGGTAAGGTATCCGATAGCCCCATTCCCACTTGAGTTCCAAAACTCAGAGCGGGTTGATATTTGCTTTGGCGAGCTGGCACATCCGTCTTACCGTAACTCCACCAGTCGATTCATGACTCCAGGTTGGGACACAAGACAATACGCAACAGCTGTCGTAAAGTTCGTGCTCGATCGACGGGAAAATGTCAAAATTGTATTGCTAACACCTCTTACTACCGGTATAATATTGAACTAAATTTACTTCTGTCCGTTGCTGTGGAAACGTATAATAGCAACTTGGACACACCCCACGTCCGACTCCATTTTCCAGTAATCCAGTCGATGCATTTGGCTTGAAGATGCACATCGATCTCGTAATCATTACCTTCGAAATAACCCCATTCCATAGCGGTGGGGCTGGATTTTCTCAACTGTATTAAAACACAGAAGACATGTAGTTTCACATTCCATATGCTTAATGAATACAAAGTATGTATGTTGATTCCATTATTAGTTATTAGAGTTCTCCTTCGAAAAATAATAAACGTCAACTTTGGCCATTGCATCGCTTTGCAAGCCTCATCGTGACAGTCACAATGGAGTGCCTCAAAGGCTTTGCTGTGCATCAAAACATGGCGACTCGGAAAGGGTTCTTCCGCAGCCGCCATTGCCATCAACAGAAGCGAAAGCCACTTTACCGCTCGTTTTCTGTCTCTCCCGACTTCTTTTCATCCAATGAAAACGGTGCATTCATGTTTCAGCAAACCACTGATGCCCTAATCACTGTCCGCATTCTGCCGTCCCCTTTCCATTCCAACAACGAAACTGGGCGGCGAGGCGACGCGACGCGAGATCTCGAGAAATGCGGACGCCCTCGAGCCTTTTGCTGCCGTTTGTGGTAGCGGCCGTGCAGGTGCAAGGCGTAGAGGCTTCTAATGGTTCGCTTCCTACCTGGCTGGCGTATGTGACAGGCGGTTTGCTGGTCATCATCATCGTGTACTACTGCTGTCGTCGCGCTCGCTTCGACGAGAACTTACAGCAACCGCTTTTAGGTGGTCAGTACACGGAAGATGGACAGCCCATGACCCGTCAAGATGTACAGGAGTCCACAGACGAAGTTTCTACCCAATGGCAGTGCGAAGTGTGCGATTTCCATAACAAGAGCTCGTCCAAGGCTTGTGTCTTGTGTGGCACAGAACGCACAGAACGCGGCTTTAGTCTGGGACTGAAATCCCCCATTCGACCCGCGAATACGGAACCCGTTGCAGTGGAGACGGACGTCCCGCGGGAGAAAAGCTTTAACCGTACACGCTCGTTCGCTATTCGACGTCTTAACATGTTAAACGCTCGTCAACGAGGTGCTCGTAACCGTCAGGATTGGGTACGGAAGGTTGGTATGGATGGGAAACGTTACTGGGCGAAGAAAGAGCTGCCGTTCCCGTTAGGGAATTCCAAGACGAAGGACGCAGAGAGTGACAAACCCAAGAACATTCGGATTGACATTCCGACGTCTGATGCGGACATGCTGTCGCCTAAGGGCGCAGGGTCAACGGTGGCTTCGACGGTGTCGTCGTCTTCTGCTGATCCTGATAAGGAGCTCGTGCATCAGCCATCTCTGGCTTTTGTGTCGCAATTGGCACAGACTCCTCGTCACCCTGAAGGTCGTATGACGTTCAAAGAATACCGAGAAGTGGACGCTCGCGTGGCGTCGAGAGGTTACGAGATCTCGGAACAAGACTTGGAGATTCTGGAACAGGTGGCGGCGCTGCCTTTCAAGGACAAGTACGCTTGGTTCTTGGAGCAGACGTCGGCGCTTATTAAACCATGGGAGGATGGACATCTGAAGATGCGTGTCCACCGTGAGAACATCCTGGTAGAGTCGATGGAGCAGCTGCTGGGAGTGCAGATGGAGCACATTCACATGCCGCTGCGTATTGAATTCATTGGAGAAGTTGCTATTGATGCAGGTGGATTAGAGCGTGAGTGGTTCTCGCTTGTGACGGAGCGACTGTTCGACGAGACGATTGGGCTTTTCATGTGTGCACACGTGGACTCCCTCGCGTACGTAATCAACTCCAACTCGGTGGAAGCCTCAGCTGACCACCTGCTGTACTTCCGCGGCGCTGGTCGGCTATTGGGTCGTGCTTTGCTGGAAGGTCAACTGATGAAGGCTCACTTGGCACTGCCGGTGCTTAAGCATTTGCTTGGAGTTCCCATTTCGTTCAGTGATTTGGAATTCTTTGACCAGGAGGTGTACAACTCGCTCAAGTGGATGAAAGAGAACGATGGCGTGGAAGCGCTGGGTCTGGACTTAGGTGTACAACTCGCTCAAGTGGATGAAAGAGAACGATGGCGTGGAAGCGCTGGGTCTGGACTTCACGGTGACGAACCGGAAATTAAACGGCGAGGTGGAGACGATCGACCTGAAGGAGGGAGGCAAGGATATTGATCTTACCGACATTAAACGGCGAGGTGGAGACGATCGACCTGAAGGAGGGAGGCAAGGATATTGATCTTACCGACGAGAACAAGCAGGAGTACATTTACTTGCGTCTGCGGTACATCATGCTGGACTCGTACGCTGAGCAGCTGCAGCATCTTATGGCCGGTGTGTTTGAAGTGATCCCGCAGGAACTTATTTTGGTGTTTGACTACCAGGAGCTGGAGCTTGTGCTTTGCGGTGTGCCATCGATTGATGTGGAAGACTGGAAGGCACACACTCAGGTCTCGGATGAACTGCCAGAGGATCTGTTGTCGTGGTTCTGGGAGATTGTCGAGGCGTTCTCGGATGAAGAACGTGCACGTTTGCTGCAGTTCACGACGGGCTCATCGCGTGTGCCTGTGCAGGGATTCAAGGCACTGACAAGTTATGACGGTCGTATCTGCCACTTTACGCTTAAGGCTGTGCCTTACCCTGAAAACTCGTATCCTCGTGCTCACACGTGTTTCAACCGCATTGACTTGCCGCTGTACAAGTCGAAGAAGGAGCTGGAAGAAGTGCTGTCGCTGGTGATAAACATGGAAGTCACAGGCTTCACGGACGAGTAAGATGATGATATTTTGTACAGTTGAAGGCTTATCTTGCCGTGGCTGTACCGTCCTTCGCGTCACATCTTGTCACAAGCTTTTCATGAGGCGTATTGAAGCTGGAAAGCGTGATCAAACCTGAAACAAAAGGTAGGTTAACAGCGTCGTAAAGGAGACGTCGGCTGTGCCACGCAGTTGGATGACAAGCATCCGCGGTGAGGATCTCGAGGGAAAACGAGCATGAACAACAGAAAAAACAGCAGAAAACTAAAAAATATTTGAACCTTTTTCTTATTTGGTACTTCAATTTCTTATTTGGTACTTCGAAGTACTACGTAGTACTTCTAAGTACATGCATTGAATCTATTACAGCATAAAGTAGACCAATTTGACAAGCGAAGTAAATCAAACTCCGCAATACGCGGCATATATTCACTCACTCTCCCACCATCATTCATTGAAAATGAACTAAAATGGTCTCTTCCGTCTTGTTTGTCACTCTCGGTACCTTTTTCTTGGATTTGTGCAGCACAAACGGTCAGAGTCACTTTATTCTTCTGGAATGAAGCATCGACCAGAGAGCAGTCACTAAAGGTCCATATCTTCCACGACTGTAGATGGAGGCTGACGATCACCTTCCCCAAACTGGAACTTGGAAGGGTCCGCCGCAGCTGCAGCCTGTTGCTGCTGCAACGCAAACGCCGCCGCAGCTTCGGGAGTACCTACATTCACCACAACCCATACTGGGTCGCCGAAAAAGCCCTGCGAACAGTGCAGCCTCCAACTCCCAGCGTACGATCCAGGCTCCGACGGCATGCAGAGTGGTGCGTGTATATCTATCCGCTGACCTGCTGGGGCCGCCACTGGAATCTGCTCGGGTCCTTGGAAGCTCGTACCCTGCGCAAACAGCAATCGCGTCTCTGGCGGCCACGTTTCATTACCTGTGTTAACAAAACTCCATTGCTACGAAAATGAGCAACACAACAGGTTAATATCTTCGTTATCTCCCCCCATCAATCAATCAAATCTCCTCACCATGTGAACAGGCATTTCCGGAGCAAAGAGCGTGTTCTGTGAGGCCGACAGGTCGCTAATGAATTGCGCCTGGAACGAGGCGGAGTTAGGCTGCTGGTGCTGCTGTTGTCCCTGCTGGGGCTGTCTATTAGCTCCGTCTCCCTCGTCCTCCATATTCAAATCGTCGACCATGTCCATGCCCTCCATAGGGTTCACACCGAGGCCTCCGGTGGCCTCCATCGTAGCCAGATAATTGTTGGCCGCAGTCTCCACGTTCCAGTTGCACGATTCGAGGAAAAACGTGGCCGTTTGCACGTCCAGCTGCAGCAGATGAGCAAACTGGTCGACCAGCTCGTCGTGGTCACTTGTAGTGATACTCTGAAACATTTGCAGCAAGTCTTCGGCCATGGTGTCTGTGTTCTCTACGAAAGAAGCACACATCAGAAGAAGAAAGGGGATTACGTCAGTTCTAGCACGATTTCTCCTCCTCTAGACGGGATCATACGAAACAAACGCCACGTACTGGTGCAGAAGAGAATAGCGATAAACTTTCACGTGTTCTCACCGTTGTGTAGCAGCTCGGAAAGTCGTCAGGAAACCGCGACAAAGTCTGCTCTTCGTTGGCTGATTAGCGACGACTTGCAATACTGTTTTTGAAGTTTCGAGTCTAGTGTCGTACCTAGTCGAGATCCATCAAATATCGAGTGGTACACACCATTGCGTATCTTTCTGTTCAAGATCGCAGTTGAAAGGCCACGAACCGTTATTTTCGCTAGTCATTCTACAATTTGCCAGCTCGGCCTCAAGTCTCCTGTTCTCGTCCATGGCGTTACTCCGTCGCACGCATCAGCTCAAGGCCGCGTCCCGATCTTTCTCCACGGCCACACCCATTGTCAACTCACACAACGAGTGGGACCCGTTGGAAGAGGTGATCGTGGGTCGTGTTGAGGGCGCCACGATCCCAGAATGGCACGTGTCTGGCAAGGCCGTGTGGCCAGAGAAACACTGGAACATGTATAAGACCAAGACCGGACAACCTTTTCCGCAGGAGCTACTGGCCGGTGCAGCGAAGGAATTAGACTACCTAGCTGAGGTGCTAGAAGGCGAAGGAGTGATTGTGCGCCGTCCGGAAGCTGGTCTGAACGACTTCAACCAGCCCGTGACGACGCCCGACTTCACCAGTCGCTCCCAGTTGTATGCAGCTATGCCGCGTGACGTACTCATTGTGTTCGGCAATGAGATCTTGGAGGCGCCGATGGCCTGGCGCTCGCGGTACTTCGAGTTCCGGCCGTATCGTAAGCTCATTAAAGAGTATTTCCAGAAGGGAGGCAAGTGGACAGCCGCTCCGAAGCCACAGATGAGCGATGAGCTTTATAACGAGAACTGGAAGGCTGAAAGCGGCGTCTTCAACTCGGTCGTGACTGAGTTTGAGCCCACGTTCGATGCGGCCGAATTCACGCGCATGGGTCGAGACATCTTCACACAGCAGAGCCAAGTGACCAACCAGTTTGGGATCGACTGGCTTCGTCGCCACCTCGGAGACGACTACAACATTCATGTTCTTGACTTCCAGGACCGGAATGCCATGCACATTGACGGCACGTTCGTCCCGCTCATGCCGGGTAAGCTACTGGCCAACCCATTCCGTCCATGTATCACGGGTCGACCGGTCAAAACATACTCGTACAAGAACAAAGACTACCAGTACTGCTTACCGGACATGTTCAAGGGCTGGGAAGTGTTTGTAGCCCCAGAGCCAGAACTGTCCAAGGACCACCCGCTCTTCTTCACGAGTCCGTGGACTGCCACGTGCAACGTGCTCGTGGTGCGTCCTGGAACTGTCGTGGTGGAAGCGCATGAAAAGAAGGCACAGCAGTGTTTTAAAGACTGGGGCTTTGAGGTCATCCCCGTGCCGTTCCGCAACTTCATGCCCTTCGGTGGCTCCTTCCACTGTGCAACGTGTGACGTGCGTCGTACCGGCACCTTGCAATCCTACTTTGACTAGGATCAGCTGATGGTTACGATGCGACTTCGTCTTATA
This sequence comes from Phytophthora brassicae, assembly GCA_024679045.1. Taxonomy (NCBI): domain Eukaryota; phylum Oomycota; class Peronosporomycetes; order Peronosporales; family Peronosporaceae; genus Phytophthora; species Phytophthora brassicae. The sequence continues at coordinate 12,076 of JAIKVB010000846.1, forward strand.
AGCATGGAGTCAAATACAATGACGCAGACGAAGATGATCATTCCACCGCGTTTTTTCATGACGCGGATGTACTTAGTTCTTGTTGCAATTTTGCTACGGTAGCTATTAAAAGAATCGAAATCCTGAAATCTTTACAATCGTTTTTTATCTACATGTACGTGAAAGTAGACATTCGTGTTTTAAACGAACTGGATGCCTGGATCACTACGCGTCACCATTTCTCGTCTTGGATGTACGTAGGAGTAGGACCTCAGCGAAAAAATATACAGCTGAGTTATCTGGTGATTATGCAGGAACAACCTCGTTTTCCCATCCAAGCGCTGAAGTACAAGCAGCTCAATAGCCCATCAAAATATTTGAGTGAATATAACTCTTCTCTACTGTAGTTTGAGTTCTGGAATGTAACTATTTGAGGTAGCTTTTTTCATGATGGAGAAAATAAATCTAAACTATTATTGTCATGTACGCGTTGCGCTAAATTTTCGATCGCTTTTGTGTTTCATTTGCAGGTTCCCGTGGCGTCGGAGTCATGTAGTTCGGTCCATACGCCTCAGTTAAGAAAAAGTTGGGGTCATGGACGGTGTCGAATGGCATTCCATTGATCGTCACTTTCGAGAACGGCTCCACCTTGTCACCCGGTATTATACGGCCGTTGCTTCCCTGCAATTCTTGGATATCCCAATTTCCATCATTGAGTTTCTTCATCGTGTACAAGTCCACGTATGGCGCTTCGTACTTCTTAGTGATGGGCATACTTGGATCATAGAGACGAGCCGCAAGCGGGTGTGTCGGCGCGACGCACACTCGCCAAATGCCCATGAAGAACATGTGATAACCTTTATTCTGAAGCTCCAACTTCAAAGATTGTCTAGAGTTCAAGTAGTTCCCGACGAACCCAATGTCCGTGTCTTCCGTGAACGGGATCATGGAGCCGTTCCTCACAGCTCCCAGCAACGACCCAAACGCGATTAGTGGTGTGTTCCCAGTTGCCTGTAACTCTTCATACACTTCCACCATCAACATGTGCAATACACTCGAGTAGCATACGGACTTGGGTGATCGGACATTAAGCAAATCGGTGCGGTCACCTGCAGTACAAAACGGTGTGTCTTTCCTTCCAGAAATCGGGAGACAGTAGCTGAACTTTGCCACTGATTTCTCCTTTGGATTGCAGAGGTTGGTGTGATTCTCGTGGAAGGTTGGTGCCGGTATAGTATCCATCTCCTTCAATGCCGAGTAGTATCTGTGACCTGAATGGTATTCAATGGTGCTAGCGTTCAGGACTTGTGCCGTACAGACTTCATCTTCGTTGAGTAACGGAGCTTTTGGGATACATGAAATGATATGGGTCTCCATAACGAGTCCGAAAATCACAAGTCCGATCAACACGAGCACGAAGGTCGGGATCACTGTCATCCCCGCCCAGAACTCCCAGCAGCCCAAAAGAACTCTCCCCATAACACCAACGCGGTGTGGCGTGGCATCCTTCGTAACAGCGACATCGTCTTCGGGTTTCTTGTCCATTTTGTAACCTAGTGATGGAAGAAGAGACTTGGGTGGTATAGCGTAAGAGCAAGAATGAAAGCACACGGTGTACTGTACCTACATGTACCGTACTGGTAATACATGTAGTACCAGTGGTACAGTATGCTGAGAACGTTCGGAGCGGCCATACGATGCACCGGTGCACAACAGCAAATATCTTGGCGATTTGAGAGCCTGAGACGAAGCCTCGATTGGTAATACATGTAGTACCAGTGGTACAGTATGCTGAGAACGTTCGGAGCGGCCACACGATGCACCGGTGCACAACAGCAAATATCTTGGCGATTTGAGAGCCTGAGACGAAGCCTCGATTGACAATGTTTGTTAGCACCGAGGGGTATTTTTTGGCAAACTTGAGCGAGCAAAGCGAGCGTCCACCGTACACGCTGAGGCACGGGCAGATGATCCCCTAAGCTGAAAGCATGAGGGAACCACGTGAATCCCTACTTATTTATTTTTATTGCGGAGTCGTAGATTGCACATTCCGATGTTGTGGCATAAAAAATTTCATATGTTTGCTGCACATACATGTACTGTAGGAGATTTCCCATGTGTCTCAAAGATTACTTTAATAACCGTAATAACCAAGTATGGATAAGGACTGTAAATCCCGTACCATTGTACAGTTGTAGATAGGTATGAACACAGCAACGGCGGCACTTTCATATCGAAGACGAACAGAAATTTTGCGTCGGAAGCTTAGTTTCGTGCTTGTGGTGACGCGAAACAAATTTTGCAATGTTCTTGCAGACATAGTATTGTACTGTACTACATGATACACCGCATATTATACCTATAACATATACGTGTGTCATCTATCCATTCTTATGGTACGTGTAAGCCACGAAAGTCATGCTGCACAAAATGAGCAGCCCCCGGCTGACTCCGACCTGTTCTTGTCTGGGTTCTCTGCCATCAGAACTTCTGATTCAAAAGGAAGGGTCAATCTGGTACGTGTATTATACTGGTATTGTGGAAACCGGGCAGAATGTCCGCTCCTCGACACCCGTAAATATGCCAGAAAGTGGTTTTAATTCGGAGTCGACAAATTTGATAAAACAGTGTTCTCGTAAACTCGTTAGGCTCTCGCGGAATGGCTACATTGACTCTCGTCCCGTTCGTTCTCGTGATTTCACCAATTTTTACGCCAACGCGCTCTGGTGTAGACCTAATGTTTCTGCTGCTGGCTGAGTTAATATTTATGCAACGATCATGCCTAACGAAGTGGGCATTCCACCTTCCAGTCATCTAATTCGGTCATCTGCTTTAAATAGGTCAGTCTATTCACAGCATAAAACTGGGAGAGTCGCAGTAATTCAGGGTCGGCCAGTCATAAACCAAATATGAGGTTTCTAAATCAGCGTCTAAATTGGCCGATTTGCAACCGAAATCTGGTTTTCACAATAACGCTACATGTATTATTGTGGAAACCGGGCAGAATGTCCGTTCCTCGACACCCGTAAATATGCCAGAAAGCGGTTTTAATTCGGACTCGACAAAATGGATAAAACAGTGTCCTCTACTTTTCTAGTAAACTCGTGATGCCCTCGTTGAATTCGCGCGTCGGAATAGCTACACTGACGTCGTCCCGTTCGTTTCGTGATTTCACCAAATTTTACGCCAACGCGTACTACATGTAGTGTAGGCATGGTGATTCTGCTGCTGGTTGAATTGATATTTAGGCAACGACGAAGTGGGCATTCCACCTCCCAGTCATTTAATTCGGTCAGCTTTAAATAGGTCAATCTATTCCTGGCATAAAATTGAACGAGTGGCAATAATTCAGGGTCGGTCAGTCATAAACGAAATATTGAGGTTTATAAATCAGCGTCTATATCGATTTGCAACCGAAATGGGCAAAGCAGCCGGTTTTCACAATACTTCAAGTATATCTTACCGTCTGTATAATATAATATTATTAGAGAGTAGTTACTGTACCCAACTGGAAATGGGCGGGTGAAAGACACATAAAAGGGCCAACGGAGGAGAGCGGTTGCGAGCGTGCGTAGCCACAGCAAATCCGCGCGGGGTGCCCGCGAAGCAGGGCCGCGAGGTATTTGCGTAGGCGGGCCCAGCACCGAGCTTTCCGGCGAGCCGAGCACTGTACTCGCCAGGTATTACAATCTTTTTATCGCAGGAGCGCAGCGACTGCCTTTGCGAAGCAAAGCCATTAGACGTCAATGACATCGGTCCTGAAGAAAGATGGGCAAAAGAGACATGATGAGCAGTTATTACAAACTTGAAGCATAAAAACATTATGTGACCACTTGAGTTGGGCACAGTAACACGTGACTTATTAATATTATACTATTATACATGTATTAATATTAATACCGGTACCGGTATTGTTATTGCATATTATGCACGTCTGTTGTTTTCAAGGAGCCGGTCGATTTGCGAGCTCAAATCTGGTCTCCGCGGCGTTCTGTGTTACAGGTATTATACGGTAGTCGCATTGCTCCTTTCTCATCGGAAAAAGGTTGCGCCTTTTCAAGGAAGAACCAAAACAGTCTGTATAATGCGTGTTAAGAAATCTATACTATCATTGCTATTAATTAAGGTGGGATTGCGACCTACGCTTCCCGTGGCTTTGGTGTCATGTAATCATCTCCATACGCCTCCTCGAGGAAGAAATGTGGATCATGCACCGTGTCGAATGAAATTCCATTGATTTTCACGTTCGAGAACGGTTTCACCTTGTCCGTTGGCAAATTGCGACCATTGCTGCCCTCCATCTCCTGGAGATCCCAATCGCCGCTGTCTTTCTGCGTCATCTTATACAGATCTACGTATGGCACGGCGTAGTTGTCGACAAGAGATGAATTTGGGTCGTAAATATGACCGGCCAGTGGATGTGTTGGCGCCACGCACACTCGCCAAATGTCCATGAAGAACATGTGATAACCCTTCCTCTGAAGCGCGAGTTTCACTGCATCGGGTTTCACCATTTCTCCAACAAAGGCAATGTCCACGTCTTCTGTAAATGGGATGAGGGATCCGTTCCGAACAGCCCCTAACAGCGACCCGAAGGCTAGGAACGGGATGTTGCCTGTTGCTTGGAGTTCTTCATACACTTCGACCATGAGCATGTGCAGCACACTGGCATAGCAAATGGACTTAGATGAGTGCAGGTTCAAAAGGTCCATGCGATCAGCAGCCGCACAGAACTGGGCGTCCTTGCTTCCAGTGATCGGAAGGCAGTAGTTGTATTTCGCGCCAATTCTAGTCTTGTTGGCACAGAGTTTCGTGTGCTTGTCTCGAAAGACTGGCATGGGTACAGCGAGGTCCTTTAGCTCGTCATAGTATGCGTGTGCGGAATGGTACTGAATGGCACTAGCATTCAGCACTTGGGGAGCGCAGATTTCCTGGCCGCTGGACAAAATTGCTGCAGGAATACGCGATATAAGGTTGGTCTCCATCATGACGTCAAAAGCCACCAATCCGATGAGCATTAACACCAATGCTGGGAGCTCCATGATACTCGTGCAAAACTCCTTGCGCTGGCGGGTAGATGTGACCTTCTTCTGGTTTGGGGCCATGACGTGGTGACCCATTTCGCAGTCAGGTTCCAGCAGATCAACCTTCTGGTCCTTCATGGCTCGTTCGCTTGTGTCTGCCAGACGAACTCACGAAATGAAGAGGCGTTTCTTGCAATGCCGTCGTATCCAGCCGAAATACGGTAATGGTGGAGACTGACAAAGGGGCGACGACTGCGAGCGGAAAAAGGCAGAAAACACTCAATATTAATAGTCCCCCCGCCTCAACGCAGAATTATAAATAGCAAGCGCATGTTGCTGGTACAGTTATTGCCGCGTACGACTTTCCCAGGCTCAAAACTCAGCTGTGTATGGTCATACGTATGAGTCATAAAGCTAAAGTTTACCCACGGGGCGTTAAAATCCAGGTCAATGCTGCTAATAATACTGAGTTTACCCAGGTCGCCACTCCCTGTTGCACGGGCAATTGGGCGATCATGTAGGCGACGTGAAAAAAAAGAACTTAATTTTGGCTACAGTGGATACCAAGGAGAATCAGACAGAGAAAGCGTTCCGCATATGAACCGCGGATAATGGAACGCTCTCCCTTATTTGCCGTTACTGAACTGTGATCTACTGGGGGCCCTGTAATTCAAAGGCATAAGAGTGACTCCTTCTTTCCAAGCAAGTTGCACAACGGTCATGTTTACGGTACTAGTATTATAATACTAATACTACTAATAATAATACGAGCTTTGTCAACGAGTATAATACTTATTATACTCGTTGACAAAGCTCGAGTCAGATGAAACTTAATCTTTTTCCTCCAGGCCGAATTCATACAAGTAGCAAGGATTTGATCATACGAGTATGATTGGGATTGATAGTTTTATATAGGCGTTTGTATCGGGTAGCATATGAAATACGTAAAAAGGTCAATTTACCAATCAAAGCTGCATTTTGATACACGGAATAGGTCTATGAAGTTGTGTGCGCAGGATCGCTATTTGACAGGCTGGTCGTTAGAAGACTGCCCAACTGTAAACGTTATATCAGCCTCAAACGACGTTCCTACTACTGGTTCGACGGTACTAGTTATTATAATAACCCCTACACGTCATACTTGAGCTAGCGGTACTCTCTGCGTATGGTCTTAATTACGCCAACCTTACCCCTAAACTTCTTCATCTTGCCATGTACACGACTTCCGACGTGCATCTTGAACATGTTGGAGTGCAGTGCTCAGGCTTGCGTAAAATACAATTTATACATTAATACTTTCTGCAGAGCAAAAGAATCCGTGATCCCGTATATTGGGAGTATTATTCCTCACTCTAAAGCAATCCACGACTGTCATTACGGATTGACTCTACAGTATATAGATCCCACATGTCCTTGTTAACCGAAAGCAACATTACCTTCTCGATTAGCTCCGCGTCCATCCTCATCTGCAGGTCGGAAATCTGCAGCTTCGCAGCAGAGAATAGTCGCTCGCACTCGTTCGACGTCGGCGGGATAAAACTTATGTCGACGTACTTGCAGC
>JAIKVB010000847.1:0-18637 GCA_024679045.1 Phytophthora brassicae
TGTGAGGATAAGAGGAAGCTCCATGCAAAGAACAAATACCATCACCGCCTTCTTTTTGAGGGCCTTCTCGAGCTGCATCCACTGCTTTTCGCCGATGACCGCGTGCTCTTGCTGCGTAAGAGGGGACAAGAGTCGATCATTACATGTCACGATGTCATTTTGAGGCGTACTTCGCATATCACACACAAAAATGCCCACTTCTCCAGTCTGAATGAATTGTGCGCTGTCATCATATTCGAGAATTTCCACAGCTTCCGAGCTTGTCTCCACGTCAATTTGCTTTCCGTCTTCCATTACTGGCTGTTCCAAAATATCACCAGCCAAAGACTCAGGTCTCAGTTCCGTGCGTTTTTCGTTATCTTCAGGTTGCTCAGGGAAAATGGTTTCGGCATGATCAGGTAGCAAGATTTTGGTAACTTCTGAGTTAGGCAACTCTGTGATACCATCAGATACGACATCGGGGTCTTGCAGCATTAGCGAAAGTTGATAGTCAGCGACAACTCTTTTCGCTTCAGCCAGTACAATTCGTGCTGCTTCAGTGTAAAAGTTGATAGTCAGCGACAACTCTTTTCGCTTCAGCCAGTACAATTCGTGCTGCTTCAGTGTAGGGTGTAGTGTGGTTGCGGAAGAAAGGAGCAACGTCAGCCTGTGAGCGCAGAAACCAATTACTGGTGTGTGCTAATGTTTCACGCACATTCGGTATATTCCAGCACAAATAGTAGCGCTGTTGCACTGGTGTGTGCTAATGTTTCACGCACATTCGGTATATTCCAGCACAAATAGTAGCGCTGTTGCAGTCGCTGCCGTACTTTTCGACGCAACGAAGGTAAGAAGGCATCTGCTTTGTCTCTTTTTGCAGATTGTCTTCGGGCATTTAATTCTCTATGAACCCACTCGAAACACTCAAATGCGGCCTCATGTATAGGCACCTGTCCCCCCAGATGTAATATCATGTCGAGTCCACACCAGGACGCTTGTACACGCTTTCTAATTGCTGCCCACAAACTGTCAGTAGCTTCATCCATATGCTCAGGGAAGTTTGAGCTTACAGCTAAAGCGTTGAGTATTGTTGGAGAGCTCGATGGTGTGTGGAAGGTACCACGACGACTGTGAAAATTTGCAATGCCTTCAAAACGGTAAATGAAGCGCCGTTCCGGGGCCAGGGATGAAATCTGAAACACCTCTGGATGATTGCGCTTCAGCTCTCGTTCTACACGTACGTCTTCATTTGCAAGAACATCCGTCACGACGCATACAATGCGTGCGTCTGCATTAATTTCCAGTAGAATTGAAACGGTAATTAGAGTTTTAGGCGGATCACCAGGGTCTCCATCTGCAAGAGATTCTTCGGTCCTTACGCTTGGTACAACACGAAGAACCATTCGGCCAATTACAGGACCGACAACTGCTTTAGGCGTGTTCAACCGCGGTGGAAAAAAATGAAGTGTTTCGTCAAAAATGCCTCGGCGATAGTCGGTGATGAAGCTGTAGCTCGCAAACGTTCTACAGTGTGGGGTTGTGCGGGTTACTTCGACGCTGGTGGCTGTTTTCTTCTCGCGATTAGCTGCTGGCAACATGATGTCAGTTTTAGCTGAAGAGGTCGAGGTGTTCGTGATACTCCGGTATGTAAATCTTTTCGAGAAATAACCCTTCGATATCGCTGCACTTTTTGCTCTTGCGTTCGCAGCCCCTTTGACAATCTTGTGATCTCGATGAAGCAGATCGCGATACTCGCTTATGGACCCTATGCTTGAGAGCGTGAGTTTTTCACCGAGCTTCTCGTCCGTGACCTCAAAAGTGATTGAGCTACCTTTCTTTCGACTGCATATCAGTGAAATTTCTCGGCGAGCTCGATCGGCAAGTTTCCAAGCAAAAAGTTTCTCAAACAGCTTTATAATCTCATATCGCAATGCTGGAAACAATTTTGACCCACACCACTCCATAAGGTCTCCGGAGACAATTAAAACGAGCTGCTGAATCGGGTTCTTAGATGGCGTTCTCGTGCGTTCTGCTTCGGATGCGGTACTCGAAATTTCCATTGCCTCATCGAGAATTTTCCATGAGGCAGTTGAAAATAAACTAACTGTTGGTGTACTGCTTCCTTTGTCTGAGCTTGCAGCTACGGCTTTTGTTGCATTTAATTCCATTTCCACGGCTTTGTAGTATTCATGCACTTCATGGCTAACATTGACAATAACCATACGATTAATTCCATGGGTAACCGAGAATGCTGCTTTGTTCCCGCTGCTTTTTGTACCATATTGCAGTTCACGTTCGACGGGATCTACCCAAAGCTGATTTTGATAGAGTTGCCATAGTTCAAACGCAAGCCCCCTCAAGATTGCCACCACACATTCGAGTGCTGTGTCAGAGACAGCGTTTCGGCGCTCTGGTCCAAGAGTTTTAAGTAATTCACTTCGCCTGAAAAAGAGATCTGCATCTTCGTTGAGCAACATGATATTGCTACAGTATCGCAGTACTTGCTTCATCGGAGGTACACCCCATGCAACGCGATACGCTTCCTGCATCCGGTGACGTAGTTCAGATCGCAGCTGCTGAAATGCCTCACTGTCCTCATACTGCAAGTCAATTTCCACTTCCTTAGCCAGACGAACAACCAATTCGGCAAGCTCCTCGTTGGCGAAGGCACGGCTCATGTCCAATTGGCCACCCAGGTGAACCAGCAACTGAGGACTCAAAAGTGGTTCTGAAAGATACTTGTCCTCAATAGTGTGCCATGGATTAAAATTTTGCTGCGATTCATCGTCGTGATCACCGAGCGAGTCCCCATTCTCGTGGCTGGTTTGTCCTGCTAATTGCGCAGTGAAAGATCCTATTCCGCTCCTTATAATGTGTGGCCATTGCGACATTTGTTGCGATTCGGTGCTCTTAGCTGTCAAGAAATCCGCCATAGAATTATAGTTTACCACCAGCACCTCTGTGGCAAGGGGGATCAGTGCAGGTGTCAGCAAATGACCCAGCACAGTATCAGTAGTCTCCATTAAACCCTAAATATCATCCGCAAACCGGCGTTAGACACAACAATACCTACTCGTATACTTGCCTAACTTACCTCGATACTTATGGAATAGCGAGTACCTGGCTTCAGCCCTTCGACTTTGAGGATTGTTGGTGTGAATGCTGCTACATTTGCTTGCGTCGAGTAGCTATGACAACATTAGGTGGGGTTAGTATGTTGGAAGATTGTATTCAATATCACGAGAGCTTAACATGGATTACCCACGTTTGTAGCGTTGCCGAGTCGAAGAGCTGACAAATCAAGTTGGGTACGGCACGATCAAGCTCGATTAGAATTCTCGCGGTCCGCGGTGTAATACGACCTAATATTGGGCCTAAGATCAGTCGAGCTTCACTGCGATTTTGGATGTAAAACTTCACGTCACTTGACGCACCAAGCGGGTGTGGCACTAACTCGAGTGCACAGTATTGTTGTGCCTTCATAGCCCCCTCTGGTATTTCGTGCCGAATAGAATAACGTTTTGCAAGATCATCACTAAGTTTTCGGTGAACGTCGTCGATTTGAACGGGCCATGGTGCTGACTTCGCTATGGTGATAGGCCCCAAAACAACCTGACGAAAGAAAAGCTGCGTCGACATATCGGTAATAGTAGTTCGCGATGCATGTGCCCCACTGCAAACGAATAGAACTTGGAAAGTAGGATGCTAAAAACAAAACATTCCAGTATGCAACAACTTGTGTAAGCAAATAATAGACCAGTAGCATCATAAAAACAGTATTGGTACCTTTTGCAACTTGCGAAATATCAGGTGAAGTAGTCGTATTTGCTCTTTTGGATACATATTCCATGAAACGCTTCCTATTTGAGCTAAATAAGAAGATCGGGTAGCAATATCTTTCGTCGACGAACGTCGACTCCACATTTGACGCATTTCTCCATTTTCTCCTCGTTGCGATATGAGCGGAACGTCACACATAATGACAATAATGTTCGGTCCAGCCCGTACCTCTGTTGGGCTCAACCAAAATTCCAAAGCTTTCCATTGCGTGTCGGACAACAACGATTCTGGGAGTTGCACGAAATGTTGTAGCTCGGGACTGCTAAGTATGTTTTCAAGCGTGTCAATCATTAGAACCGCCACGCCATTTTGAAGCTGATACAAATACTTCTCCGATTCCACCATACTGTGTGATCGTAAATCACCTACCTTCTCGTATTCCGCCAAAGTACGTTGAACCGTTCTCAGGAATGATACCGGAATGTCTTGTTTGGTAAGAAGAGCTCTTAGTACCCCAATACTTGGGAACCAATGCGCACCTCGTGCAAAAAGCTGACGACTTCTCTGGGTATTCCAGTGCTGACGTACACACTGTCGCACCACATTCCTCAGTCGCACAGGGTCAGTTGGCTTCTCCTCTTGATTAAGTAGAATGTACTGTCGCTGGAGATCATGTGTCAGCGTAACAATACATCCTAAATGCACGGTTGCATCGGCCTGAAACGCTCCGAATAGCGAGAAAAAGTTGTCCGCGACATTCTCAATGTAAGATGTATAGGTACTGTCAGCACCGTCAGGAAAATTGCTTGTTTTGCCGTCCAAAAAGCGATCATCAGAGACTACGACGAGTTTGTAGGCGGGAAGATGTTCATGAGGTGTCTGCAAAACTCCGATCTCTTTCTTCAGTAGTCCCTAAACCGCACTCAAGTGAAGAATTAATATCCATTCGTAGGCCAAGTGCATCGTTAATTCGAAAGCAATGTTACCCGAAACTGCAAGTCGTACGTGCGGCCTGGCGTAAGTGCTGTCAGTACAAATATGGCTGGCCGGTAGGCTCTAGCTTGCTGAACGACACAGATTTCTCGTAAAGTGAGGCGATCAGTTGCGACGCATGTCACTTCACCATCATCGTCGCATTCAATCAGTACACGAGCCAAGCGAGGCGAGACGAAACCTACGATAGGACCGAGCTATAAGACATTGACAACGTGTAGATTTAGTTGTCCACTCATACTGAAGGAACATCTTAACAACGTACAGTTTGGTGAACTTCACGCTGCTTTTGATTGGGTACGAATACGGTTTGAAATGGGGCGTACGGTATTTCTCCCAAACCAGGTGATCGCCTTCGTCCTGCTAATAGTACAGATTCGTACTCCCGTAAATCACGCATCGAGCATACTTGAACGTACAGGGGACGCCGATCTAGCAATCCGTGACGAATTTTAAGCTGACCAGTTTGGTTTGTATCTGGACGTTCACTTTGTTCCTCGCTAGCAACCATTCGAGATATACCAGTTAGGGGTCCGCAGACCATTTGCGTGACTGTTAGGGTAGTATTCTCGATGGTGAGGAGGCTTTGGCGGCTTTCAGTGTTGCTGAACGGGATCAAAATGAGTTGACGCCTCAGATCAGCAACATTCCAGCCCACAATGTCTTGAATGGCACGCCACGATCGCGCGCTTCCAGGACCGACATCCTTAGAGGATGCGCTCGGTACGGTTGTGTTGAAAAGTGGGGTACTCGTCACTAGCAATATTGCCGACGATGACGGAAACTCACTCAAAAGCGCCGAAATGCGGGCGGTAAATGCCACTTCCCCATCCTGTATACCCAACAAGCAAGACACAATTAATCAAATAGAGCGCTTTCAGCGTACAATTTCAAACTTACAAACCTCACTTTGCATGTTTTGAGTCATGAAAGGCGCAAGTACCACCTCATCGTCAATCTCAAGGCAATCCATCCGGTTTCGTGCAACCCCCCACAAACTTTCAATGTAAGATTGCCATACAGGAAAAGCCAACCGTATTAACGCTTCTTCGGGTGCTGTATACTTGCCCCGACTATTTGATGTCCATTCAGGAAAGCCACTAAAAAGAATACTTGTGTTGTCCTCGAAAAACCAGTTACTGTGACTTCGAAGCAGATTCCACATGCCGGGCTCGCCCAAAGCGTCTCGATAAGCATGTCGTATCATTTCAGTGATGCGCTCTTCGATTGGTTCATCTGGCGACTGTTGTGACAAACAAAGAGCATAGTATTAGCCACTCCTGGGAAAAAAATACACAAGATGAGCACACAACTTGAATCTAACCTCGCTGTGCATAGTTTCTAGTATTTGAAGCATCGAAGAAACCTTTTGTGACGAGATAGCAATACCTCCGCGATGAATCGTGAGTAGAGGTCTTCGATTTTGGTAACCATCCAAGGCTATTTTCTGGTAAATTTGAGCTTCATATGATCTTGGCGTTTTCGAGAGTAAACCTTCTTGGTGAATATGATTCAATAGCCGGATTCGCCAATTGGAAAACCTTTGAAGAGAATCCGGTTTTAATTCTAAACACTTCGTGGTTATGATAGCGACGCACCGCTCGCGATCGGTCTTGCGAACACCCAGGAATCGTAGTACATAAGTCTTGCCAGGAGATAGACCAGAAATGGTGAGCACAACTGGTCGTAAAGGCTGAAAGGTGCACTCTCGTGTAATGACTGAATAATCATTCACCATTCCTGACCCTTCTTGGGGCAAAGCGAACGCGAAACACTTAACCGTCGCCAGCATATCCACCTCCATCAGTACATTAGCCGTTGTTGCCGAGACCTGTCAACATAGCAGCCTAATGCGTAAGATAATGCACTGGTTACTCCATCAGCAGAAATTCAGCTATATACCTTCCCAACTATCGGTCCCACGAGAACTGCTACACCCTCCGCCTGGTCATCCAACGAGCCGAAGTGCATCTCATTATAATGCCCTAAGGATTCATTACTCAACCTCATTCGTCGATCATCCAACGCTTCCTTCATCTTCCTTACAGCGTCACATGCAGACAACAGACACCCAACTCTTTCAAGTAGCGCTCTTGGCCTCGGGTGAAAGACGCACCATTTCAAAAACATACTGAACGTCATTTTATCTCCATCTTCCAGCTCCACAAAGTCGAACGCTTCGTAGGCCACGGCCATGGCGTCCATCTCCTCCATCTCCTCATCTTTTTCCAGTAGTCCGAGTCTTAACAGCCCGTTGCAGCACGTACTGATCACGAGGGCCAGCTCCGCCTCCACAATGTCGTCCTCTGTGTCTAGATCCACCAATGAGAACACGAAACGTGCCTTGTCCCCCAACGCCCCCTGTGCTAGCATGGCGGCGGTCGTCAGTAGAGTCAACAGGTCTACACGTGGTATCGAGTCGGTCCTTATAGAGGTTTTTTTCCTGCACTGGAAAGTGTCGAACAGGAAGCTTATGTGGTGGTCCAGCAACGGGAACTCGAGCACGCACTGAAGCTCACGCCGGGAAAGCGCCATGCCACCCTCCACACCCTCCACGTTCACCCACGTGCGGTACATCCGCAGCATCCGCTCCAGTCGTGGCAGCGCCAGCAAAGCGTTCAAGGCGCGCGCACAGTCCAGCGCCTCCATCGCGTGCGGAATCCAAGAGTGAATGTTGAAGTGCAACCTTTCGTACTAAGTACGATTAGGGTGTACCGTACATTACATAAAGGTCGGAACAATGGGTTGATACATGTTCAGAGTTTGCCTGAAGATCGCTTACATGTATCAACCGTGCTGTGGACTGGAGGTGTTCACTTCCGTGTTTTAATGGGCTGTAAAGAATACGCAGATGAGGAATCGATGGCCGTTGTCTCACAGTCAGTTCTGTGAGCTTTGGTGTTGGCGTTTTCTACTGATATTTTTGTTCGATTACGCACCCGCATCTATGTATGGGCGTTTTCTCAGACGGTGCGTGAGAAGTGAAAGTGGCCATGTTTACTGCCCACCCCGGACGAGAAACTTGTCGCGCAGTGCATTTTGCTCTATATATTGCTTCGACTATAGAAGCAACTTGCTACGTTACGGTCAGTGTTGGAGACAGCGCCACGCTGAATCCGCTGTCCATCTGTTGAACTCAGTTTTCGATATCGAAGCTGACGTTAAAAAAGTTAAGCACTAAAGAAAAAATACCAGTGTTGACTTTCCCCAGAACTTCAAAGTAAAAAGGCGAAAACCCCCAACGTGAGCCACTCGCATGCGCGCGTCTTCGACTCCTCGCGGCGGCGGCAGCTCATTCCGTCGCTTCTTCTCTCGGCGTCGTCGCATCTCATCCAAACATGCGACTCCTGCGCTCGGAGCAGCCGCACAACAGTCAGAAATTCGTCGTACACGGCGGTTGGACTCGTGGAGTCTGCCGGAGCTCTACGCACTGCGAGAACTCGTCCATGAGGCTATTAACAAGAGTCCCGTCACCTCGGACGCGTCCACTGACGCGCGGTCTTTGCAACGCGCTGCTCACGGCGACAATCCGAGGCGAAACGACGCCACCAACTCCGCTAGCTCCAGCTCAACAGCCACATCTACTCCACAGTCCATCGCCAGTCTTGAAAGTCTCAAGCGTCAGCAGCAGCTGCAGACGCGCGTGGACTCGGCGCTCGTACGCAGCAAACGCTTCTATTTCAACCGCCGTGCCGACTCGCGGCTGAAACTTCACAACAGACGGCAGTTCATACGTCTCTTCCCGTTACTGAAAAGCACGTCCAGAGCAGCTCAGCGGACGCTCTTCAGTGCATTTGATGGCGATGACTCTGGCAAGATCGAGTTCGATGAGCTGTGTGAGGTGCTGGCCAGTGTGAAACAAGCTAGAGAAACGTCGGTGGTTCGAATGGCTGAACTCGTGTTCTCGTGGTTCCAAGGAGACAGAAATGACGCAGTACTGACTTATACAGACGTTAAATTACTAGCTGTGACAGTGACGGAGTTAGGTGGAGAGAGTAAAGTGCAGACGGAACAAGGCTACGACTTGGTGACGTCGCTGACCAATTTGGTATTTGGACGTGACCAAACGCAAGTGTCGAAGCAGATTTTCTGTCAAGCAATGGACTGTGCACTGGGAACTCATGTGTTGCATGTCCTCTTGGCAGCATTTGACATTGTACGAGCACTGCTGGATGAAGAAAATATACTACAGGAAGTGGAAAATACACGGTGGAAAGCGGGGGATACAGCATTTGTCGTGTCCAGTACGTGGTGGGATCAGTGGAGAAGATATGTACATCCTGGCAGTTGCAAGACTAGTGATCAGCTGATGAATACTGGAAACAGGAGCAATAATGCTCGTAATGAACCTAATGGAGAGCAGCAAGAGCAAGGAAGACAACCAGATACACAGCAGTTAACTTCAGAGTATCATCCTCGTCCAGGTCCTATCACGAATAGTGATATTTGTGCAAGTGAGCTGTTGTGTACCTTGCGACCCGGACTTGAGGAAGACAAAGACAAAGACAACCAGATACACAGCAGTTAACTTCAGAGTATCATCCTCGTCCAGGTCCTATCACGATTAGTGATATTTGTGCAAGTGAGCTGTTGTGTACCTTGCGACCCGGACTTGAGGAAGACAAAGACTTTGTACTCGTGTCTGCTAGTGTTTGGGGGCGACTTGTTCAAGTCTATGGTGGTGGACCCGACTTTCCTCGACAAATTGTTAGTGTCTCGGAGAATGACGAACAAAAACTATCTCCCAGTGAAGAGGACGGAAAACCTGATGAAATGGCTACTGGTAGTATCTCGTTGCTATTGAGATCTGAAGGAAGTATCCAGATGCAGAGATTTCTGGTTGAACTGTATCCTGTCGCGTTGCAGGTCCGTTTGGCAAGACACGACGCTCGTCACGTTTATTTGGTGTATGCTCGGCGGTTTCTGCTGCACCCTGCTGCGTCTCTGAAGGAAATCGTGTATCGGATGGGTATTTTTCCTGGTGTTAATGCGAAAGAGGTTACGCTTTGGCTGCGTAGACGCCGTCTCCAGTCATGGGTACGACTTGAATGCAGTTTAGAAGCTCCCAATGCTACACTAGAAGGACTTCAAATTACGAGTTCTCAAGAGCTACTCGTAGATTTCCGATCTCTGGACATTGATGAAGACCCGCAAAGTATCTCTCAACAACGACGACGAAGTAGTCTGGCGACATTACCTCGTCAAAGGCTTCTCACTGTGCCTATGCTGCAACCACTAGGAAATGATTTCGTTTGCTGTCCGAGTACAAGTCTTGCCAAGTTTGCCAGGACTGGAGACTGGAAGATTCTGCGGGAAAGCATGATCTTGGAGCAGGCAGCATTAGCCAATACATCATCCGTGTCTACGCGTGTAGGCCCTGGTGGGGTACTCGTTGGTCTAGCTAAGCATGTGGAATCAGTCACGAAAAGTTCTCGCGGAAGACTAACTGGTTACGACGGTTTACGCGCCACAGGACTCATTAATATGGGCAACACGTGCTTCATGAACAGTGCCTTGCAGTGTTTCACCCATTCGCCAGTGCTCCGTGAGTACTTTTTATCAAACCGATACGAAGATGAAGTCAATAAGAAGAATCATCTTGGTAGTCGTGGTGCAGTAGCTGCAGCCTACGCCCAATTGCAGAGCTCTTTGTGGCGTGAGCTGAACCAAGGCTACCTGTTACCTGGTCGATTTCGAGACGAGTTCACACGTGTTCGTCATCACTTTGAGGAAACACGACAGTATGACGCGCATGAATTCATGGTAGCTCTTCTGGATTGCTTGCACGAAGATCTGAACCAAGGGTGTCGAATGCTGACAGCTTCTAATGAGGATACAAATCAAGACAAGAGCTCGAGATGTTTAGGCTTCGGTAGCTTTATTGGCAGGAGCTCAATTTCTAATGGCGATGAAGATTTGCAAGAGCACTCGGATGAGTTGGTCTCCGAGTCAGATGAAGTCCAGGGTGATGCGGCTTGGCGCGCGTATACCAGCGTCAATTCTTCGGTGGTTGTCGATCTTTTCCACGGCCAAATGCGTAGCGAGACTGTATGCGGTACCTGTGGTGAGCGCAAATGCACTTTCGACCCGAATTTGTTCTTCAGTCTACCAATTCCAGAATCAAACTTCGTCCGTGTAGAAGTGAACGTGATATTACAGGCACGCAAATTGCCGAATGATGATCTGAATAACGATGAGACGGCAATTCAGGCGATTCAGCGAGGATTTTGGCTACGTCGTGGATGTAATGTGGATGTACTCTGTGACCGCATAGCGTCAGTACATGGTCGTGTCAATGGAAATCGCTTTCTGCTTGTTGAAGTGCGTCGTAATCGCATCAAAAGAATTATTGAAGGAGACGAAATTGCTGACAAATTAGCAACGGCTTCCCCTGGCTCACTTGCTGCTTACGAACGGGCATGGACGCTAGCAGAAATTCCAGATATTCCTGTGACTCTTTCCAAAAGCTTTAGTGAGCTTTCTTGTGATGACGATTCAACTGCACAAGCGCCTGAGAAGGTCCAGACCTTTTACGATCTACGCGTTGGCTCTCCGACTCTTTCCAAAAGCTTTAGTGAGCTTTCTTGTGATAAGTTACAAGACGATTCAACTGCACAAGCGCCTGAGAAGGTCCAGACCTTTTACGATCTACGCGTTGGCTCTCGTGTTGACGCAACGGACAATCATAATGATTGGCATCCTGGTACAGTGATTGAGATTGCTGGTGGTAACACATTTGAAGAGGATGTACATCAGGTCTCTGCTGCTGGCTCAAAACAACGTCATCAGCGTGTTTGTGTTCACTTTGATGCTTATAGCAATAAATGGAACAAGTGGTTTACTGTCCGCGACTGGAAATCAAAGAGGTTACAGCCATTTCACACACGTACCGCAAAGCAGAGGGAGGTTTTTGAAGTCCAAGTGGTGCACCGATTCGACTCAAAACCACTTGTGACGGAGGCCAACCAAACTCAAACAAGCGGTGATGATCATCCGTCTACAGGTGACCTTCCCAGTTCTGAAAAGACCAACAGCTCAGACCCAGAAGAACTTGTATCCTTGAATGTATTCGGCACGCCCCTCTTTGTGACTATCGCGTCAGATAAATCAGCTCAAGAAATGCATCACGCTCTTTACCTGCAAACAGCTCGATTCTGGCGAGGCTTTAACGGCGAGTCTGGTACGAACAATAATGGTGAAGAAGTAGATCCGTCTTGGCAAACGAATCTGCCGTATAAGGTCCACGTTGTAAACCTGGATGATCTCAGTACTGCACGTGGTACAGCATTACCATTAGACTCGACCACTCTCTTGCAGCATTTCTCAACGCGTAGTGTTCTTGCTTTGGATTGGAATCAGCCTCAAGACTACGTTAGTGAACAAGTCAATATGTCAGATGATGTTCCTGTTGATGTGGCTCAGGCGGCAAAGAGCGATCCAGATTTACGTGCAGATATCGATGCTGCTGCGTCACTCAATCTTGAAGATAATAATGCAGAGGCAACGAAGACAATCGATGATGAAAGTCCACCATCGTATGCAGTTTCACTCACTAAATGCATGGACGCATTGATGCGAGAAGAAGTGATTTCACTTGAAGACCGCTGGGTGTGTGAAAAGTGTGGAGTGCCACGTGAAGGCTCACGCATGTCTGCAATCTGGAGACTTCCTGATCTTGTTATGGTGCAACTTAAACGCTTCCAATATCTCGAAAATCAACACAAGCAGAAGGTGCGAGCGCTGGTTGATTTCCCTCTAAAAGGCTTAGATTTCTCAAAGTGGATGGGCCACCAGGATGGAGCAGATTTATCTGTATATGATCTTTACGCTGTAGCGAATCACGTTGGAGGACTCACACGCGGACACTACACAGCATACTGTCGATATGATGCTGAGTTCCCAGAAAGCTCAGCGCTGTTTAAAGTCAATGAAAACAGTGGCGATGTCCAGTGTCCTGAGCTCTGGTTTCGCTTTGACGATGAAAAAGTATCGGAAATTGCACCTGGCGATGTGGTCACGGATGCAGCTTATGTTCTCTTTTACAAACGCCGCACACTGTCGCCTCATAATGTACTTCGATATGCACTTTAGCATGTGAGATAAAGCGAATACTATGCGAACTTAACCTTTAATCACCACAATAAAGTGCAAAAGTCTGGTTTCTCCTCTTTCGATTTACCACTTGAGCACTTCAAACCACATAGACACAAGACTTAGTTAACAATTCCCCTCTTCACATTTGCCCGAGGTTTAAATTCCACACAGAAACTCCATAGAGAGAGCACTATTGCTGTTCAAAACAGCATTACGTTGAGTCCGACGAAGCTCTTGTTCCAGTCGCGCTATCGTCTCTTGAGCTCGGTGTAATTTGGCTCTCAACGTCGCGCTCTCCAGTGTCAATTGCTGAATTGTCTCGATGGGCTATGAAAAATGACGGGCAAAAGGCAAAAGGAACCGCAAGTTGTCGTCGTCCAGAAGAAGAAGCAGAAGCAGAAGAAGTAGCAGACGAGTTGTCAGCACTCCAGCGCACTACTACAAATCACAAGAGCCCAGCAAGGACCCAATACGCCAGCATTAGACACTCCAGACTAAATGCTAACCGCATTGAGTCCCTGCCTATGACCACTTACTTACATTAGCGAGAGCTTCCTTGTCCATCGCTGACGTATTCAGCTCCGCTCCAGTCCGTTGTAACCTGAGTGTAGCAATTTCACGCCTTAATCGGGTCAATTCGTCGGTCTTAACGTCCTCTTTTGTGTTGTCGGACTCCGTTTTGTCTCCCGCAGCCGCAGACAGTAGAGAAGACAACAACTCGAGGTTCGCACCACTACGTTCTCGTTTACCTTGCAGGTCACGCACCGTTTCTAACAGCTTCGCATTATCCTCTAGCGCTCGATCCAACAGCGTCTGTAATTGAGCTGGTACTTCATTAAGTGCCATCGATGTGTCTTCAAGCATGGCAATCGGTTGCGAGGCGTCTATTTCTCGCTCTAAGTCTTCGATGCGCGTCTGAGCGGCCTGCAATGCGCTCTCCATCTCCTCTTTAACGTGTTCATCATCACCTGAATCACTGTTGCGAAGACTGTGTTCCAGGCGCTCAATCTCACGTCGAGCCACCACTTGCTCGTGCGCTAAAGCGCGCGCATCTTGTACTGCTTTTTCATCAAGGACTTGAGCCATTTCATCCCGCTGAAGACGCACCGTTTGCTCTAACTCCTCCATTTTCTCACGCAGTTCCTGTTCCGCTTCGTTCTGCTTCATCTCTTCATCGGCGGCCAACGTACGCAGCTGCTGGAGCTGAAACTCAGCAAACTTCGTAGCAGCACTTGACGTTTCCAGGTCATCCTGAGTGGTCTGCAGCTCCTTCTCGAGACGCTGAATTGTGTCCTGATAGAGATCCAATTTCCGTCCCAGACGTGTACTTAAGGCATTTACGCGACGGATTTCACGGAACGAGTCACTGACAGCTCCATCTCCGTCCTCACTGGCATCAAACCCATCCATCGAGATACAATCATCTCCAGCTTCATCCTCATCACCTGAAGCGTAACTAGTCGAGTTCGAGTCTGTCACTACCGAAGATCCAGACTTCGGACTGGGTGGACTACACAACAGAGGCTTCTTCGAGTACATCAGCTCCGTCACTTCATCGAATAGTGAGCGGTAAACGTTCAGCATTTCTTGCATTTCTTGAATCTCTTCGCTCGGTACAATTGACTTTAATTCGACACCTGTCGGTAGTTCAGTATCCGGTTGAGACTCTATCGGTACGGCGTCACTCACTCTGCGTCGTTCTTCCTCCACAAACGCCTTCCACTCCAACAATTCACACAATTCATGGCGAATTAAATCATTCTCCGCCTCGGCCTCTTGTGATCGTTGCTGCAGTTCGTCCATACGACGTTGTTGCTGTTGCAACTCCTTCTGAAGCTCACGCTCTCTCTTCTCGGATGCAGCTAACGCAACCGAGTCATCATCGTCTGCTGACTGCTCTTGGTTGTCCATTGGATAGTGGCGCGCAGCAGCACTACTGTATCGCTTGGGTGCCGTAAGCCTCGACATTCGAGGAGCTGGAAGTTTACTTGGCTTCACTTGATGTGGCCGTCGACTGATTCGACTCCGATCAGGGTCGAACGTGACTTCTTTGTACTCTTCAAAGCGGCAAATCATACGGTATAGCAACATCTCTAATCGATCGCAACGAGCCTCCACAACATCCCGTTCTTGCTGCTGAGGTTCCTCTCCTGTTTCCTTGGCAATATCAACAGCTGACATGGCTCCACTCGCACTCAGTAATTTCTGCATCATATCTAGTGCAGGTTCCCATCGATTTTGCTTCTTCTTGTCCTGAATTTGCGTTTCAGCTTCAGCCTCTGCAATTGCTTTTAACCGCAAAAAGTGTTCGCTCTTCGAAGGGTCCAAATCCGAGGAATCCACAACGCCAACGCTACTGCGCAAAGTTGCAATCTCCAGCATCAGCTTTTCAATCTGTTCTTTCAGCACCGGAACGAGAGAGTCGGCATCCTCGTTCTGTACAGCTTTGTTCTTGATAAACTTGGCACGTTGCGCAAATTTCAGTGTACTCAGCGTCTCTGCAAAGTACTTTTCCTCCGGTGAAATGGTAGCCACGATACTCGTGATTGCATTTCCACCGAGAGCGTCACGTAGTAGAAACGTCAGCTTGGAATCGCGGTAGTGCACGTGTCTCTTCTGTCCGTTGCTGACGTCTACGAGGGCCATAATCACGTTCCCCAATGCTGAGAGAGATTTATTAATCTGTGCAGCTTCTTTCAGTCGTTTACCATGCACTCGCGTCTGTCGCTGCTTTTCACTGCCTGCTAAATCCACCAAGTGCAAACACGAACGTCTTGTGCGTTTCACACCAGCTGAAGTTCGTTCCTCCAGCACCAATTTCACTGAAAAAACCGCATGTGATCGAGAACTTTCACGATTCATATCCGTGGAAGAGATATGACGGTTCTGTGAGCCAAGCTGCAGTAACGTCAGTGCTTCTTCTTCACTCCCGACATCAATTTCTCGTAACTGGTCAACATAAACCTCTTTATTGCGGTCTTCACGCAGACTTTTCGGTTGGTGGCCAGCAGCAGAACCGTTCGGCTCCAACAGATCAAAGATCTTCTCGTTGTAAATCTCCAAATACGAACACGCCAGCGTGTACTGCAACGCGCGTTCCGTCTCGTCTCCACTGTAAAACGCAGCGTTCCGTTCCTTCGAAAGCTCTGCAAGCCGCTTGAACAAATAATCTAAAATACGCGGTGTAAGGCCACGCAAAGACGAAAGCCGCAGTTCGTGAGCATTAACTGCTGAGGCGCCCAGCATCGTAAAGGTTTTACCCGAACCAGTCTGGCCATAGGCAAAAATACTACCGTTGTAGCCTTTAATTGTATTCTCCACCGCTGCACGTCCTGCATCCTGGAAAATGTCGTCCTGTTCGCAATTTTCAGTAAAAACTCGGTCAAAACCAAACCTTTTCTCTTGCTGTGAGGATGGCGCCAATGTCACTCCACGACTATCAGGAGCCACTTCTAGACACTTTTTATTGTCATTTCCAGCTGACGGTCGAATCCGCAATAAAACGCGAATATTGTCCGATTGAGTAGCTGGTTCACTTGATGGGACGAAAACATTCGTCTCCTTCATGGACTTGGACAGTTGAATTAATTGTTTTTCGTCTTCTCTTGACTCTTCTATCGATTGATTGTTTAAGGGACTGGAGAATTGAAGTTTTGTAGGTGGTCGGAATTGAACAGGAGAAGTTGTGGCTCGTGGAACTCGAGCAGGTGAAGGCGTTCTAGGAGCTCCAAAGCCGGCGCTTGGAGGCGTCAGGAACGACGTTTTAGTCGTCTTGCGACCTCCAGGGGTGGGGATTCTACAATAAAATGATGGAATGTTAGATAAATTAAAGTAAAAACATTCTACAGAGCGTCGAAACTCGCACCGAGACGACGGGAAGGGCATTTTCCGCTCTTCTCGCTTGTGTTTCTCGACTCTCAGTCAGTCGCGTCTGTTTGTTGTGGAGTAACTGACTGTGAGAGACGAACTGTGTCTCTCGGGTATTCGACCCTCTATGCCCTTCGAATGAAGGAAGGAAAAAGGATGGAGGAAGTCGCTTCTGGACTGGCAATTCCTTCCTCGCTGTCCGAATTCAAAATGAGGACGGTTTTATGCTAAGTTTTAGACGAATTAGCGACAAGGACCAGCTGGAGTATACCAAACTGACTCGGATTTGCTTTGAAATGGCTACATTATTAAGTACATGTCCATCGTGAAAAGACAGATCTAACGTTGAAGTGATTGAAGTCAAGTGAACTTCTTTTATTATATACATTTAATTATCGTAGTGATATCAGCACTACACTAAGGAGGTAGTCATGGACAGACCATGTTTAGTTGGATGCTATTAGACACGATGTCTTTATCACAGGGCACGGTTCGCGGTTCTGCTACGCTTTAGCTCTGTAGAACTAACTGTCTCCGCCCACGTCAAATATAGCTGCTCAATAATACTGTCTTGTTGTTTACTATCCTATTCTAAGCTGCTGCTGAATGAGAGCATGTCTTTGTGGTCTTCTCTTACGCTAAACACCAGCCTGTTGGAACTGCAGTTAGACAGAACCAGGTAAAATTTTCATCAAGATGATGTACCCGACGAGCACGCGGGGTCCCTCAGCCAGGGTGGCCGTCGACCTTGGCGAGACGGACGAGGCTATCGAAGGCTGGCCGTCAAATTCTGGCAGATTGCCTCAACCTCAACAGACTCAACCAAGAGTGCGTTCATATTGGCGCCGACGATACGAGCACTGGTCCCGAAACGATGAAAGCCAAGAGAACCGAACTCGGAAGGCGTTCGCCCCCGGTACAATCGCGACACTGCCGATGTCCATGCAGATCGCATTCCGACGCAAAATGTTGTCCATTTTTGCGCTCCAACTCATGCTTCTCACTGCACTCGTGGCTACTCTCACGTACAATTCCACACTAAGTGAGTTCACACACAAGAAATTCAAGAGAACGGTGGACCTGGTCGGGCCATTGGCAGGCTCCATAGTTGCCCTCGGAGGTGTTTATTTCGTACGCACACACTTTCCTCTCAATTGGTTAATGGTGGCAGCTTTCAGCGTCGTTCTGAGTCTCCTCGTAGCAGGCGTCCAGACCTGGTTGGATACACCAGCAGGTCTCTTCTGCTGTGCCTTCACATTCGTGACGATATGTATTATGATAATGCTATCGGGGCTTTCGTACAAGTACCGTGGAGATGCTATTCCCACAGGCCCAAGCGCTGGGCTCCAAACGAATATTGATGGGGAAATAGTGCTCCGGTCGTCGTTGGTTTCTGGCTGTATCGGTTTCGTGACGTCGGCAATTATAGCGGGCGTTCTGTACGCCATCATCGGCGACAGTGACAACTTCGTATCATTACATGCAATGGGGTATTCTTTGGCGCTTGAACTGGTGCTTATGGTGTGGTTCTCATATGATGCCAGCAGCATGTATAGTATCATGACACCGGACGAGTACATGAGCGGAGTTGTGTACTTTTATGTGGATCTGATAGTAATCACGTGTTGCGCCTTCTTCCTTGCTGGTATCATGTTCGTCGCTGCCATGTTCTGTCCAACTGCGAGCTTCGGATACTGCAATTGCAACGGCTGCTTGTGTTTTAGTCGAACTCACCGTGAAGATGATGAGGACGGGATCCCTTATAGTGTCAACGAGAACGGAGGCGATTCCTACGTTGTTGATACTGCTAGTGATGTGGAGCGCGGATAGATACTGATTTAACTCTTTCCACCAATTAAATACGGGTATTTGACAAGAACAGGGTAGATTCAATCTTTAGCGACAAGATAAGTAGGTTCGGATG
>JAIKVB010000848.1:0-18623 GCA_024679045.1 Phytophthora brassicae
ACTGTTTCTAAATTATTGTGCTATTTACGCGAATGAACGATCCTCGCAACCGCAAAAGACGCTTACTTGGACATCATCATCTTAACGAATTCCTCGTAGTTGATCTGACCGTCGCCGTCAATGTCGGCCTCGCGAATCATCTCATCCACCTCCTCGTCAGTGAGCTTCTCGCCCAGGTTCGTCATGATGTGGCGGAGCTCAGCAGCGGAAATGAATCCATTGCCGTCCTTGTCGAACACCTTGAAGGCCTCCAGGATCTCCTCCTCCGAGTCCGTGTCCTTCATCTTGCGAGCCATCATGGTCAGGAACTCGGGGAAGTCGATCGTGCCGTTGCCGTCAGCGTCCACCTCGTTGATCATGTCCTGCAGCTCCGCTTCAGTGGGGTTCTGGCCAAGCGAGCGCATGACCGTGCCAAGCTCCTTGGTCGTGATGGTTCCATCACCGTCCTTGTCGAACAGGGAGAATGCCTCCTTGAACTCCGCGATCTGTTCTTCAGTCAGCTGGTCAGCCATTGTTGCTTGTCTGGGTTTACTTGAGGGGTTCGAAGAAAATCCGGAAATGAGCTCACAGGATCACCTGCTCAGCGGAGGTTGCTCCAAGCGGCGCGCTGTGACTGGCTCAAATGTCGATTGGACGACCAGAGAAAATGTACGACCAAGCCTTGGACGACCAGAAGAAATGAACGACCGACAATTTGGTCGGACAGTTAAAAATACGACCAAGCCTTGGACGACCAGAAGAAATGAACGACCGACAATTTGGTCGGACAGTTAAAAAACCTCTCTAAGATGTTAGCCTCCTCATTGGCCAATGGGATAGGAGCTAAGTTTTAGTTGGACGTGTGCCTTAAAACGTCTCCTACAAACCCTATTTATTGGTCGAGAGTCTCGAGACAATGTTTTATAGTTAAAACTAGGGACGTGGTTTGGTACTTAACGCGGCCCTTCATACAGTAATGTGTACCCCATTCAGCTGTACCCATTGCTAAACTCGGTTATTTGCTAATTTCGGCACATTGCATAACTTTTCCAAGTTATTCTTGGCTAACTGTAAGACCCCGAACCGGAGGAATCTGCGCGCTTGCCGCATCACCGAATCTATCGACCACATCGACCTCCCACCCACAGGAGCGTGCTGCTAAGACGATGGAGTATCTGGACGCCGCTCGCCGGGCTCCGTGGGTCATCGTAGGAGCGTGCTGCTAAGACGATGGAGTATCTGGACGCCGCTCGCCGGGCTCCGTGGGTCATCGTGTACCTCGTGGCGGGGTTGGGCGTGTTGCTCAATCTGCTGGGTGAAGCCTACGCCAACGCTACCGATGTGTGCGCAATGTACCCGCAATTTCCCTTCTTCGAAACGTTCCAAGAGGAGTTGACGACGCACCATACGCGACTGCCGCTAGTTCGTGTGCATGTGCCCACTTTGCATCTCTTAGGAGCCTATAGTGTCGCTTACGCTGCGAAGTACTTGGGACTGCTGGACCGCGGCTGGCCACTGCTCCTGGACGTGTTCTCAGGTCGATGGCTATACCATCAAGTGTTTGAGGTTCTTCCTAACTAGTACGTGATCTATTTAATCGTCTTTTCTTAGTGATTTACTAATCTTTTCTACTGTTTAGTTTGCCATTTACCTTCTCGGAGCCAGAAGTACCAGAGTTGCTGTCTGAAGATGAAGGACAAGAAGTAGAAGATCTTGATGGAGACTTTGATGATGTACCGTCTACTCCATTGGATCATCAAGCGTGTAATGAGGCGCTGGCGAAGCTTGTGCAGGTGAAGATGCAACATGCCAACAAGACGATTTCACGACCAGATGATTGGCTGGTGTTTGATCCTGTGCAGGAGAAGCTGGTGCTGCAGAAGCACATTATATCACAGAACGACAGTGTCTTGAACGGACATGAAGATGACAGTAAAGTCTCGCTTTCACGTAAACAGGAACGTATAGGAGACAACAGTCAGCAATCCCTACCTACTACAGGAGTCAAGCGGGTGGAAGTCGCAATGAATCAGTCTGCAGGGATTCGGTTATAAACGCCATCCATGTGAGTGGAACGACATGCAGTTCAAGAACAAGTAAGTAAATAAGCCGCTCTGCTCTCGCTTGTATTTTAGTTTAGTGTCTTCTATGTCGTTTAACTCCCTACTGGGAAGCGTAGACGATTTCGTCTTCTAGTGGTGTTGTCACCTTTCCAATTTGGCGCCAAAGTCGAGCAGATCCACCAAATGCAAAGCTCATGATCCGCTTCAAGGCCTTCGGAGGGAGTTTACCGTGTTTGTCGCCGCTACCGAGTTGACAACAGAGCTGAATCGCACGAAGAACAGCACTCGGTGGCAAATGTCCACTACACGCGACCGTCCAACTTCGAAGCGCCGGTACAAGACACTGCAAACTCGCCAGCGACAGAGACAACAATTGACTCTTCTTGGACCACGTGACGCGTCCACGAGACGAGATGAAGACGAAGTATTCGGCGTCCCAGAGCGTCATGTTGGTGCTTTCAGCCATACAAGCCAGTCGTAAGTGCTCCAGACAACCGTCAAAGCCCTAATTCCCTGGCGCGGGGAAGAGTTTGCTGCACACCTTGGAGTTCAGGACTTCTTGCGGATAAAATGCACGCAGTGAGTTCATCACCACTTCATTATGGCCGCAAACCTTGCCGAAAGCACCACCCCATTTTGCAGTATCGACAGGCTCCTTATTCGGGTTCCATTTGCTCAAGAAATTGGCGTCGTTTGGTTTGCTCCGTGCTGTACGCAGTTTACTACGAAGAGCGAGTGAAGTTGCATCCTTTGATGCGCCGTGACGCACCGCTCCTTCCCACTTGCCACCGTGCGCTTTACCCTCCGCAAAGTCCATCCATCTCGTCTGAGCAGAAGTGCGTTCATCCGTCATAGCCGTCCCAACGACAGCATTCACCGTGACAAGACCCAGCACCTCCAGTTTCTCTCGACGATGTTGGCTATCAGTCTCCTGTTCACTACTCGTTGGTGTATTGTTACCTTCCACCTTAATACCCGACAGATTACGTGTAAGCACCACGTAAAGCTTCTCCGTCAACGCCTGCAACCTCTGTTCATCTGGAGTCATCGTTCGTTTGTTCTTTGTCTTCTTCTGTCCATTGTCGTCTTCATCGTCGTCCAAATCTGCTCCTTTGGCGAGTTTCTTGGCCCATTTCTCCTCGTCCTGGGCTCCGTTCTTGCCCACACGCTGTGAAATGTCCACAATTTGTCTCGCGAGCTTCAGTCTCGCCTGTAATTGCTGTAAACAAGGCGTCGTCATCTCCGGTCGGAAAGGACTGGAGTTTAACCTGGAGGCGCCAGTCCCGGCCGCGGCTGCAGTCACCTGATTCACATAAGCAAACTTGGTCGTCGCTACTTGAACCGTTGCAGTACTCACGTCGTCTCCAACTAATACTACGTCCGCTTTGTTACTTGAAGTACTTGGTAGTAGATGGTCCGTCGTTACCAGCACCAGAGCGTGTAAAGGTGACGCTGCAGCGTCAGAGCTCTTGAATCTCTGTACCGTCTCGTGCCTCTGACTGGTCGTCATCTTACGGTGTAGCGCTACCGCCTGCAGTCCCAAGTGCTTGAGCATTGCAGCCAATTGAGCAGGAGACGTCTCGTTCTGACTGGGCAGCGCCACGACAATCGACCGCGGTGTATTACGCGCTAGTAGAACCCAGTAGAGACCCGCCAGTACATCAAGCGTCTTCTTGACTCTGAGGACGAAACAGGACGCGCCACCGCCTTCTTCGTGCATGAGTATCGAAGCGCTTGAAATGGACACATTAGATACGATGCTTCTGTCTGTCTGCTGCTTCTTGCGCGTCTTCTGTGGTCTGTTGGTGTTAAAAGCGTCTGCCTTGCGCTTCTTGGGCTGGTTGGACTGCTTTTTCTTGCCTTTTTGCGGCGCTTTTTGTCCTCCACGTGCAGCTGGCTGTAGCATCGAAGGGTCCACGACCACCAGCGAGTCGCCCGTCGGTCGCTTGGCGTGCGCAGCGCGGCCTTGATGCTTCCCCATGTTGCTGACAACCAGTAGTCAAGTCAAAATGACCAAATACGTAGACATTTCTTGCTGAGCATTAACGTATTTGGTCATTTAAACAGACATCCTTTTGGTCCCCTTCTTTCGTCATTTCAGGAAAGTTCTTGTGCACCACACGACAGCGTACGTCAGTCATTCATTCGCCAATATACCAGCAGACGCAGCCATGTCAACACCAAGCGAGACTCCAGCCTGGACGCCATCGTCGTGGCGCCAATTCCCCGTCAAGCAGCAAGCTCCGTACCCAGACGAGAAGGCGCTGCAGCAGGCACATGACAAGTGTACAAATAGCCACTCTATTATTCAGAATTGGTGGTTTATGATGGTGTAGCTGAACGTGACTTTTTGCTGCTCTTTGCTACAGTGAAGACGCTGCCTGGCCTCGTGTCCGTGAAGGAGATCGAGGAACTCAAGACGCAGTTAGCAGACGTTGCTGCTGGTAAACGTTTCTTGTTGCAAGGCGGAGACTGCGCCGAGCGTTTCCAGGACTGTCAACCCGAACTGATTGAGAAGAAGCTCAAGATTATGGTGCAGATGAGTCTCGTGCTCGTGTGGGGCGCGCGGATGCCTACAGTACGTGTAGCTCGCATGGCTGGACAGTTCGCCAAGCCTCGCTCCAGTAACACGGAGATGCTGGATGGAGAGGAAGTGATCAGTTTCCGAGGAGAAAACATTAACGGGTACGAGAAGGACCAGCGGACGCCTGACCCACAGCGTCTGCTAGATGGATATTTCCACAGCGCTGCTACACTTAACTACGGCCGCGTGCTCGTGAGCTCAGGATTTGCTGACATCCACGACGCTGGCAAGTGGGACCTGGACTTTGTACAGACATCTTCGCGACGGGAAGAGTACCAGCACATGGTGGACGAGATCACGGACAGTCTGCACTTTGTGCACATGTGCGGCGTTGGAGCGGACTCGCCGCACCTTAAGACGGTGGATCTGTTCGTGTCGCACGAAGGACTGGAGCTCGGGTACGAGGAGACCATGACGCGCGAGATCGACGGCAAGTTCTACAACGTCGGCACGGACTTCCTGTGGATCGGGGACCGTACGCGGCAGCTGGACCACGCACACATTGAATACTTCCGGGGTATTGAGAACCCGATTGGTATTAAGGTTGGGCCTAGTATGGCGGTAGAGGACCTGGTGCCATTGATCCGCAAGCTCTGGAAGGACCCAGAAGGCAACCCGGGGAAAATTACGCTCATCACGCGTTACGGGAGCGGCAAAGTGGCGGATCTCCTGCCCAAGCACATTGCTGCAGTCAAGGCCGCTGGTCTCAAGGTAATCTGGTCGTGTGACCCGTGTCACGGCAACACGATTGTGGCCGAGAATGGCTACAAAACCCGCCCGTTTGACCGCATTTTCGGCGAGCTGGAGCAGACGTTGGAGATCCACCGCGAAGCTGGCTCGTCCCTGGGTGGTGTGCACTTTGAACTGACGGGTGAGAACGTCACCGAGTGCATTGGTGGTCCACAAGGTATTGACGAGGAAGATCTGCCGCTGCGGTACACGAGTTACTGCGACCCACGGCTGAATTACTCGCAGAGCATGGAGGTTGCTTTCCTACTGGCCAAGAACCTGTCGGTGCACCACGACCTGGCGCCGCTCAACGAGAAGAGTAAGATGCGAAAGCGCTCTATGGAGATCAGTGACCCGTCCAAGCGTCTACGCGCTGGAAAGTAGTCGAGACATCCATCACCCAAGGAATAAAGGACACGGTGTCGAGTATGAGTTGTTGTACTGGTCTCTATGCCTAGTTTTAGACCAGAACTAGGAACAGAAGAGCTTACAAGGTCTTACTTATCCTAACGTTACAACAGGATGGTGTCAATATTCATGGCGGTACTTTTTAATGAGAAGACCCTTTGGTACGAAGTTTTTTATAATTGATATATAAAATGCTTTCCAAAGGTGATAGCAATTCTACCGCTTAAGCCAAATCTGTCTCGCGTACCTCATCAAGGCCAGCAAGTTCCACTTCCGATGGTTCCACAGCTTTACTACCGAGTACGGACTTGGCTTCGGGGTCCTGATTTCCGTGTTGCTTGTGACGTTTCCTCATATTGTCGAGTGTTGTAGTGGAAGGAGCGTACAGATAGCACAGCATGTAGACGTAAATGTTGAAAAGGGTTTGGAGTGAAGTCCACGCCCCACCACTTGATGGTGTGGGGGAAAACTCACCACACGCAAGTCCTGAGAACGAAGCGATTATCATCAAAAGACTGAGTCCCACTAAGTAGCGGTAGCGCATACGGCGAGCTCGAATCTCGCGAATACTCATAACCACAAGAACACAGTACCACACGATGAAAAGAGCACTGAGAAGGCCACAAAGAGTCTTAAGAAGTGAGAAAGCTTCATTCTCAGCCAACGGATCCCACGTGATGTCATTGTTGCGGTTGTATTTGATGTAGCCGTAGAAAGCGACCATGACGAACCAGAAGAAAGCCACGAAGACGACTTTGGGGCCAAAGAACTTGGTGTTCGACACGCCATTCTCCTTGCCGTGGAGACGCAAATTGTCGATTGCAACCAGCCAGAAGAGTAGCAACATTTGAAAGAAGGAGGTCTGGAAACAGACACTGAGGATCCGAGCTGCGTTGCTGCCGTACTTGGCTTCTGTGAAGTAAAACGGGTCGTTGAAGAGGACTAACGACACCACTAGAGCCATGACGAACCCTTGCTCGACGTTCTGCTCACGTGAAGACAATTTGTTGATGCTGTAGATGTACCAGGCAGCGAAGAACGCCGAGACGAAGAGAAAGAAAAACTTGATCCCAATGAGCCACTTTGTGAACTCCTGAGTGCCCCACGTCTTGCGAAACTGAACGTTCGAGCCATTCAGAGACAAACTCTCCGTTGAGTTGAAGAGTACATCCACTTGGTAGTCATTGAAGTCAATATCTCCGAACCGCAGGAAGTACGCTTGGTCACAATACAATTCGCCTTCTTGACACTCGACGGTGACTGTCTTCTGAACCACATTAGTGACAATGTGAGCGTACGTTTGGTTCCCGCTGGTTGAATTCAGGTAGAAACCTTTGACATGCGGAGTCATAGTGACGTCGAAAGAACGAGCAGTTTTCTTCACATTGGGAAATGCTGCTTCAAGGTAGAAGTACCGGTTGAGCTGTGAGAACCCGTTGAGTCCGAATGTATAGTGTACCACGTAGAGACTTTCTTCTTTACTAGCAAACGGACGATTGGTACGATCTGTGCATGAGTCAAACATGCACGTGAGTACCGACGTTTGCTCGGTTGAAGGTAGACTAAGGACCTGGTCGATAGCAGAGACTGTTCCGTTTGCGTCAGTGTCTTTCACAGTTGTTGTGGTGTTGGGGCCCAGACATTCCTTGTACAAACTGATGGAGAAGTCCGAAGTACAGCGAGTCGGGACGCTCGTCCAGTCGGACTTGGCAACTGGAGGTGAACCACTGAAGCCGATCAACACGAAGAGAGCAAGAAACGTGACTGCAATCCCTGATACTAAAAGAAGCTTCAGCATTGAAATCACGTCGATCCGCATGAAATTGCCATCATCGTCTCGCTCTGCAGGTTTGGACTTCATTCCCTCCTAGAGTCGTTGGAAGAACGAGAATGGGGAAGTTTTCTTCAGACGGCATTTCTGCGATTGTACAGGCATTTCCCAATATTCACCGGTACTTTCCGTTATTTCTGAAACCCCTCACGTATTTAGCGTATTTGGTGGTAAATTTGTGAAAATTACGACTTGATACTTTTTTAAGTTCCTAAAACTCCACTGCTTAGTACTTCGAAGTCCGTCTACTTGATCATGTGGAAGATCATGGCTATGATAAAACACAAAATGGGCACCAAAACATGAAAGGCGATAACGATCTTAAGCAGGAAGAAGAACCAGCCCGTGTACACCGATGTAAGAAGCGCTACAATCACCACTATTCCCATCGTCTCCTCGTCGTTCTCTAAACGTTGACGTTCCTTTCGCTCTCGTTCGATACGAGCTCGTTCCTTGACCTGTGCTTGGAGATTTTGTGCGATAATGATGCACATCCAATGGTCCCTCGTCGTTCTCTAAACGTTGACGTTCCTTTCGCTCTCGTTCAATACGAGCTCGTTCCTTGACCTGTGCTTGGAGATTTTGTGCGATAATGATGCACATCCAATGGTTTCGAAGCACTCCATAGGACGCAGCACCAAACACCGAGAGCGCTCCAAGAGCCATCAGTGACGACTGCAAATCTGCAGCTTTCGACGTCTTGACACCAACTTCTCCTCCTTTGTCGCTGATAGACGACGGCAGTGGCTTCAATTTCGCGAGTTTGTCCACGTTGCTATCACCTGCTGACTGGATTATCGGTCGATCTTGAATGATACTGGTAGGAAACTTAAGGGTTTTCCTCTTCAAGGCTAAGAAATCCAGTTTCTCCCAAATGAGGGCAGAATAGTCCAATTCCTGGGAAGTAGCATGGACTTGGATGGAGCCGTTCTCGTAATTTTTGAACGTGGCGGGGCTAAGCATTATTGGGTTGGCTGGCAAATTGGAGAATGACTCAATTGTCAAGACTCAGATTGAACTTTCTCGGAATGGATGCGAACTGCCATAGATGTACATACCGTAATTGATTGAAAATTGAAAGATGGACATTTCCTTGAATAAAGTGGATAAAGCGAAGAAGGGCGTTAACAACGCAGGGTTATTACGCAAAAACATCCAATCAACTTGAAGGTGGCCATACTTGGTTTTAAGCGCGACTTCAACATCGTTATTCCGCATTAGTCTCGCCTGGAACTGGACTGTTCATCAAAGCCAAGGAATAACTTCGTCTCCAACGTCAGCATATTCTGCAGAAAATGAAGGAGAAGACTCTGTCCAAGCATTGAATTGTGGCGAAGTACCGGTATCGGCAAGATTGATGCGTACCAGGTAGGTAGGTAACTGTTGCATGTTGCGTTACACCGTTCACCCTAATTAGTCGTGTGACCTAAATAGTCATGCACCTTTTGTAATCATCTCACAGGTTTTGTAAAACATTTTCAATTCTACCTGTAACCAGTAAAAAAGACCAGATCTCGGTAAGCAGATTTGCGTGGTGTAATTTATTTTGACTAAATCTAACAGAAGCACTCGATTGAAAACAAGGTAGATCGGCGGTAAATAGTCGTGGCCCGACTAATTCTGAAGTTTTTTTTGGCTGGCAAAGACCACAAAAGTCTGCATTTCACCCCATTCAGAACGCAGAAAGCAAGACACTGGTGGACTATAAACTAAACCTTCATTTGATCCACCACGACTGCAACTTTAGTACAAAGGTGCAGTATTGGCAGCAGTAGAATCTAGGCTTTACTTGGCCTATGCGTACGAGCCTTCAATAATGACATCATCGATCTTGAGGATCATCCGCACGACCTGGGTCGCGAGCTGCAGCTGCTGCTGCTTACCGATCAGCGTCTCAAACACCTGCTGCTCCTTCATGTCGTTCGTGCCGGACGAGTTGCAGTCAATGCCGAGTCGAGGGTTCTTCTCCGCGATCTGTTGCGCGCGCACGGCCGAAAGCGAGTCAATGGGGCTCAAACCGCTGTTCTCAGCCAGAGCCATTGGAACGTCCTCCAGAGCGTCCGCGAAAGCGCGAATCGCGTACTGTTCAATGCCCGCCGTGTTGTCTGCGTGCTCACGCACAGCGATACCACAGGCGATCTCAGCTGCGCCTCCTCCATACACGATGCGGTTGTTCTTGATCAAATTGCGTGTCACGCACATAGCGTCGTGCAGCGAGCGCTTAGCCTCCTCAACGATCATCTTGTTGCCTCCACGGACCAGTACCGTGATAGCGTCGGAGCTGGCGCAATCCTCGATCACGAGCATACGCTCCTTAGTAGTTCCGAACGCGACCTCACGCACTGTACCGGCGCGTCCAAGCTTCTCAGCCGTGAGCTCCGAGAAGCGCGGTACAATGCGGCCACCAGTGGCAATAGCGATGAGCTCCAGCTCGACGCCGCCCACCCAGCGCACAGCAGGCAGTTCGTTCTGCAACAGCAAGTGGTTGGCCTCGTCGTCGAAGCCCCACTGGCAAATGACCAAATTGGCACCACTGTCCTTCACCTGCTTAATCATAGTCTGGAAATACTCCTGTTCCTGCTGGTAAAGCTTCTCGTAGGCCTCAACACTCGTAATGTCAAGTTTGTGCTTGGTCTTAGGCTTAGGCGGCTCAAACGGACACGTAAGAATGCACATCTTGGCGTCCTTTACCTCCTTAGGCATCTGCGGGTGGGAAAAGTCCTTGTCAATCACAATGCCGTTGATCAGCGCCGTCTCAGCCAGCGTTCCTCCAGACTTTCCTTCCACCTTAATCAGATCAAAGTTAACGTCTCTCGTCTCAAAATTCGCCACTTTCATGACGGCATCCACAGCGATCTGTGCCATTTGGCGTTTGTACTTGTTAACGATCTTGGACGAAAGCGTCGTCATGGCCGTCTCCACCAATGGCGTAGCGTCCTCTTTACTGAAATGGATCACGTCACCGATTTCATCCAAGTGTTTACACGCAATGTCACAAGCCTCTTCAAAGCCGTCGGCAATGCGCATGGGGTGAAGTCCGTGAGCTAGAAGCTTCTCGGCCTGTTCCAGCAACGCGCCGGCAAGCACCACAACGCCCGTAGTTCCGTCTCCGATCTCGTCATCCTGCGACTTGGATAGTTCCACCAGTAAATGAGCCACACGGTGCTCTACCTGCATCTGCTCCAGGATCGTGGCGCCGTCATTCGAGATAGTTACATCGCCGTCCTGACTCACCATCATCTTGTCCATACCACGAGGCCCCAGCGACGTCCGTAAGAGACTTGAGACCGTACGAGCCGCCAGGATGTTGCTCTTAATAGCTTCCACACCCTTGATGCGCTCCTTACGCTCCTGGTCGCGCAGGATGATGAAGGGGCGACCGTACTCGTCAAAGACCATAGACATGATGAAAGAGGGGGTGAGCTTTTACTTAGAGATCCAAGACTGGCTGGTGTACTCCAATAAGATTCGGGAGGAAAGCTATTTACGTAAAAACTAGGGAAAAGGCGTAATTACAGGATAGTGTGCAGCACATAAATGTGGTGGAAAGGTGGTGTGAGCGGTTTCGCAACAGGTTGAAGTGGAAAAGTTGCCTTTTTGGAAAATGAGGTTGGAGCTGCTGGTGAGTGTGTTCTTACTGCTTCGTGTAGCGGACGCGGCGTGTGCACGAGGGCTTTTCAACAGCAAAATATGCTCAGGACATGGGGATTGCAATACGCACAACTTGTGCGAGTGCGACGCCCGACACTTCGGCTTCGACTGCTCGCAGAGTGTGTACTTAGCCTCTTCTTTGCTGGTTTAAATGCTGTGGTTGACATCTCCGTTTCACTACAGCGAAATGTCCATTGGGGCCAGCGTGGGTGGCGCCAGCGAGAGCAACAGATGATGCTCACTACCTCGTCGAGTGCTCGAACAAGGGCGAGTGCGACTACGAGCTAGGGCGCTGTACATGTGACGACGGTTTTGTCGGCTCGGCCTGTCACCGCTGTAGGGAAAATGCTGCTCTGCGGATTGACTTAACTTCTCTCGCTGGCCATTTACATGTATGTGTTGCTTAATTTCACTGTATTAGTGGAGTGTTCTGGTGGCTGCAATAGTGCAGGCGAGTGTTTGTCGCTCAAAGAGTTATCAGCAACGTTTGCAGTGGGGACTGAGCCGCTGTATGACACTGCGTGGGATGCTACGATGATTTTTGGCTGCAAGTGCCACAAAGGTTTTCATGGCTACGATTGCTCTTTGAGTAGGAAACATGACGTGTAAAAATGCTGCAAATGTGGCTCTTTGACTTATGACAGTGTGTTTTCTCTGCTGGTAACAGATTCATGCCCACGAGGAGATGATCCACTCACCACTGGACAAAAGAACGAGGTGCAGATCTTGCAGTGTACAGCGACAGGAGGGTCCTTTTACTTTTTCTTCAACGGTCATAGAACATGACGTGTAAAAATGCTGCAAATGTGGCTCTTTGACTTATGACAGTGTGGTTTGTGTGATGGTAACAGATTCATGCCCACGAGGAGATGATCCACTCACCACTGGACAAAAGAATGAGGTGCAGATCTTGCAGTGTACAGCGACAGGAGGGTCCTTTTACTTTTTCTTCAACGGTCATAGCACTTCAATTCCATTTGATGCTACAGTATCAGATGTGGAACGTCTTCTCCGTACAGTTAAGACGCTTCCTGCTGTGAAAGTCACATTTGATGGCGCTACAACGACAGTCTGCAGTAGCGCACCCGCGAATCCCGTCATGATCGAGTTTACATCTGAATTTGGACCGTACGAAGATGCTAACGTTAGCGTTGCAAAATGTAGATACTCAGCACTAACATTTGTACCTGATGTGTAGACAACCTCCGATCAAAGTTTTAGGTTCGCTTAACGGTGTCGTCTCCCTTACTGGTGGGAGTGTGTTTGTAGCATCTGCAGGAGGCATTTTGAGTGGAAGAATGTCTATCCAAGGTACCAAGGAGTGGGAATTCTGTAGCGACAGAGGAAACTGCAATTTCGGTAGGTATATCGTGACCATTTCTTACCAATGTGAAGAAGACTTATTTCTTCTTTGTATTGACCTTTAGAGACTGGCCTGTGCTCGTGCTATGTCAGTCCCATGCCGGGCTATCGATCCAGCGACGGATACGGAAATCCTGGAGAGCGTGGCGACTGTGGCTGTGCCAACGACAAGAATCTGTATGGTGGAGCGATTGTATCTTGCGTCGGTGAGCTTGCGTGCAGTGGACACGGCTACTGTACAGGAGCACCGTCCTTCAAGTGCGTTTGTGAACAAGGCTGGACAGCAGGAGATTGCTCGTCACGTACGAGATACAACAAAACCAAGTCGTTGGAAGTTATTTGCTGATGTTTCTAGTTGTCTGACTACAGGAAACTGCCCGACTGGACCATCGTGGTATACACCACCGTCGACAAGTAACACTGTGCACGACCAGTGGACGGAGTGTTCCAATGCTGGTATTTGCGACCATATTACAGGTCAATGTTCCTGCTACACTCCATTCGAGGGTATCGCGTGCGAGCTCAGTAAGTGACCTTCAAGTGGTATGACGCTTTATACATCACACGTCTTACATGTCCATTCCATTTCCAGTGAAATGTCCAGGAGAACCTGCTTGCAACGGTCACGGGCAGTGCAAGACCATCAGACAACTTTCACTAGAAGCAGACGTAGACTCGCTGTCATTGCGCTTCGACTATGGGACTGATCCCAACAACGTCGAAACATTCGACCGAGATTCTATCATGGGTTGTCAGTGTGATTCAGGGTATGAGGGTTACGACTGCAACAAAAGTACCCAGCATTTACTAACGGATTAACTGTGTTATTAGGATCATGTACAAGAGGGGACGACCCACTTACAACCAACCAAGTGGACGAGGTTCAGGTGTTGAAATGTACTGCAACGGGAGGAGTTTTTCGGCTCCAATATCGCACCTCAACATCGATTGACATTCCATTTGATGCAGTTTCAGACACACTTCGCGATATCCTCATGAGTTCATTTGGCTTTGATGATCCTGTTGTAGAGTATTCATCTGGAACAAGCGCGTGTTTATCGTCTGTGTCTCCAGCCAACATTATCATTGTGTCTTTTCCACTAGACCATGGAGATATTCCTCCTCTGATAGCGGACACAACGGATCTATCAGCAGCAAGTGGAATCGTGAGCTTTAATACTGCTGACAATGGAATAACTATAGCTGGCGTTGTGAGTAGAATGGGAACCAAAGAGAACGCAGTGTGCTCAAATAGAGGTTACTGCAATTACCGTCAGGGCACTTGCGAATGCTCGTTTGGATTCGGAGCTAGTGACGGTCATGGAAACAATGGAAATCGTGACGACTGTGGTCGTATTTTACCAAAGGCGAAGAACGTCGTCCAGAACAAGTACACTTATCAAAAATAATTATGGTCGTATTTTACCAAAGGCGAAGAACGTCGTCCAGAACAAGTACACTTATCAAAAATAATTGTAATTGTCTTCGCGTTCTGATTAAATCTCGGCCCTTAGGTTATGGTCGTTCTAAGAGGTATCCGTAATAAAAATAATTGGTTTTGCTGATCTTCTGAATCCCCATATTTATTTCGCATCGGGAAGCATAGTGTACTGCGTTATCTTCTTCTTACTAAAGACGAACGTCATTTTTGCAGGAGGCCCTGGCAGTTGGAGAAATACAACGCAGGTGCCCACTGAAAACACACTACTTATCCTCGCCAGTGGACGAAATGAAGTTGACGGAAGAGTAGTGGTAATGGGGAGCCGGAAGTGTTAGCTGTCGGCTGGAGTTAAGGTTTCTCGTGGGCCCGCTGTCGGTCCAAAGTGGTGGCAGGGGTGGTTTCTATATAATACTACGTAGTACCAGATACGTGTGCTTATCCTAAAGTCGGGATCATTGTGCCAACCATGAAGAGAGGTTAGACAAAATCCAACATTGGATGATTCCTGCTCCTACTTCTTTTTATTCAGTATGTGTAATGTTGCGAATGGCTCGAGTCTCACGAGATGCAACAGTTTCGGCGAAGTTAGTGAGGTCGCCTGCGTTAGCCGGCGGCAGGTCACTGCCGTAAAGTGCATAAAGCTCGGTGGACGTAAAGCCGTTAAAAAAATCTGATGTTCTCTTCGTACATGGACCGCAAAATGCCAATCGGTTACTGCATACCGAGCAAGCTTGAAGAGTGTGGACTAACTCTGCCTCTGTAGACGCAAAATGGCTCATTGCAGGGGAGAGTTTCCGCATTAACCTCTCCAATTCACGTTCATCTACAAGAACCACATAGTCTTCAGCTTAGTATGCTGAGGTCCCAATTTGCACATGAAACGAATATACATCACCTCGGATCATCTTCTCATTCGGTTTATCCTGTTCAAGCAATAAGAGCTCATCGTGGCTGTCAAGCGTGGAGTGAGGGCGGTAATGACGGCACTTTGTTTCGCAGATAATCCGAAGTTCTCGGTCGCACTGATCTCGAAGCAGCAAAGCTCGCTCAAGCTTCACCTTACCAGAAGAGACTGCACCGTAAAACAAAACTTGTTACTTAGTAATACAACGCATTAAAGGAGACTGAAACACACCGTTCATTGTGTTATAACGTCTTCTGCTCTCGCAAGCCTGGAACGTAAAATCATATTTAGCTAGGAGTGGAACTTGGGCGGATCAAAATAAACCCTAATAAATTCTCTTTCTACGGCCGTAACGTAGCGCCAACAGATTAGAAATTGTTGAGGATTATACTGCTCTACACTATGTTGGAGTGAGACTATAGTCACTATAGTATAGTGTATGAGAAGGGTATCAGTACAGAAAGAAGGACTGGAGCAGAAGGCTCAGTCGAGAATTTGCAGAAGAGAGAGAGAATATACCCCGTGCCTAAAGGTGGCTTTTGCCGCCCAGTGTCACCTATAACTAGAAGTAGGGACCAATCAAGTACTCCTGCGCTTAATCCTGCAACCTCATTAAAAAGAAGGTCCAAAAGTTAGCACGTCGGCTCCACTTGAGTTCTTGGTAATGTACAACTTCGATGTCATCGATGGAAATCTGTGCATTAATTGTATGTAGTTTCGACACGAATGCATCATCAAGCGGCGTGTGCATTAATTGTATGTAGTTTCGACACGAATGCATCATCAAGCGGCGTGAAGACTGTAAAAATTTCCCTGCAAAATTGTCACTTTTAACATATCGCCGTTGGGATTTGTCCTAGAAGCTACTTCAAAAACGTGTTATTTTTACTACGGGGTCGTCGTTGCTGGCTTTAATATCACAACTATTATTATTAATAGCGATTTTTTCTCGACATAAATATGAGGGCTTACAAACTTCAAGTCTTGAATCTCGATTTTAGGGGGGAAAACGGGTTTGCTGAAGCAATTTTACACCGTTTTGTCCTTGATTTAATTAAGGACAAAAAATGTTGGGGTTAGATATGGTCTTACAGCGCTCTAATGTACCTATGGTGATCATCTGAGTGTCAAACTTGCTGTTTGTTCCTTTGCTGAAGGCGTCCGCGTTCAATTTGAAGGCGTCCGAGTTCAATTTAAAGATAAGTTATTCGGAGCCTCCTCATGCATCGTCCCAATTGACTGAAATCATCCTGTTTCAAGTGCTTCTTAATTAAGTTCCGAGGACGAATTCGGTAGGGAAAAACTATCCGAATCTTCCAAATTCTGTAAGTTGGTCTGTCAAAATCTGACAGTAACTTAGAGAAATTAATTATGACAAGTGAAAAATAAGCTACGAACCGGTTGGCGGTGACCTGGGCCACCACCCACTCCAGGAAGAAAATCTGAAATATTTATTTTTTCTACAGTGGTCGAACTCCAAAAATAAAAAGGCACTCGTTGCTGCACCCACCTCGTGCACATGGGACGGGGCATGGAGACCCATGTGTTCCCAACCAGCACCCGACGGGGACCAATTGTGACCGTCTGACACCCAATCGCACCCATCCGGGTACCCAACTCTAAGAGCCGGCGTACACAAGTATACTCTATCCGGATAGCTGGATAAGGCAGAAAGGCCGGGTTCGAAATGCGGGTGGCGGACTCACCAAATCGTGAAGTAAGGGGAGTATTCTGCTGGGACAGTGTTGTGTTTGGGAATGAGCCTCTTTCAAACGCTAAGCATTTGACATAGAGCGCACAACGTCCTTCGGATCAAGACCGAACAAGATAACACATAGAATTCAAACAAATAGTTTAATTCAGTGACTTAGCTACCGCTACTGCTACTCCTGTCTTCTTTCACACTGTTAGTCACTTAGCTACTACTCGTCTCTTCTTCACTCATGCACATGCGTAAATAGCGATAGCGCATGCACTGCAAAGTCTTCTTGTAGTGGCTTTGACCCAAAGAACATTTCGAAGGCCAACAGGACGTACACGCCGCAGTTGTAGCTGTCGGTCTGGTCGCCAAGGCCAGGATCGTGATTCACCAAGCGAGAACTCATCTGGTAGCATCATAATCGTCTGCTGTGCCACGGCACGAGCACTGGTAATGTAGGAGGACGCCATCGAGTCGTAGGCGTACACTTTGCCCTTCTCCAAACCCAGCAGCACAGCGCACCAGTGGTTGTCGCTGTAATTGATTGGGAACAGCACTTTCATCTCCTTAGTAGCTCCAGACAAGGACCGTTTAAAATGCCCGCTGTCTGTCAGTATAGTTCCATTAGAAAACCCCAGTTTCGACGGGTCAATCACTAGCACACTGGGATTTGCTCCAAATAGCTTGTGTAGAACCATCTGCATGACTTGGACGCTAAGGGTTTCCTTCGCCGCCAGGTCCACCATGTCTGCATACTCCCTCGACAAAATGGGCAGACCTGGGCAGACCCTTCAGCAGCGTAGGTATTACGAGGTCTTCCTCGATGTAGAAACTAGAGTTTCCGTGGCGCGTGAAGTCTAACTGATCAATCCAAGTCAGTGATCTTTTGATTTTCTTGACAAATTTTACTGCCGTGTGCCACTTTCTCATGAGCACTATAGTATAGTTTGCGAACACTTCTAGACCAAAAATCTCCAGTGCCAACTGCATCTCTAACGTTCCCTTCTTTTTCGCTTGGTAGGCAGTGACCTTAGCCGTGCACTTCTTGATTAATTCCATGGAAAATATTCGAACTACCTCTTCAGGTCGCATTAGTTGTTTTGTGAGAGGGAGCTTGGCTATTTCATGTGCAATGGGGGGCTTTAGTTTCTTGTCGAACGTGAACTGCTTGAACTGTAAAAGCTTCTCGTGTGTTGAATTATAGGTTGGTTCACGATCCAGTA
Organism: Phytophthora brassicae; assembly: GCA_024679045.1. NCBI lineage: Eukaryota > Oomycota > Peronosporomycetes > Peronosporales > Peronosporaceae > Phytophthora > Phytophthora brassicae. Next base: position 17,875 of record JAIKVB010000848.1, read on the forward strand.
GCTCGTAAACTGTTAATAAACTCATTTGGCGTTCATGCATATCCAAGTCATCTTCAACCATAGATATGGTCTGGTTCTTCTTTGCTTTAACAGCTTGCGGTTTCTATTTGGGTCGTCCCCGCGCTTTTGGAGGGGGGGGGGTTAAATTGGCACGAGCAAGTGCAGAGGCATGATCTTCATTTTTGCGACGGTCTTCATTTTCATCAGCGAACTCCTGGGATGCCGGTTCCGACCCCAAAACGCCACGTTCCGTAACCGTCCCTATCCCACCACCCGTGCCCACCTCACTACGAGCCGTTCCCAAATGCGCTGGTTCCACACAAACTTATGTGATTTCTACCGAAGAAGTCAGCACTTCCGCTACCTTTATCTAATAATCCGAAAGCTATGACGTCCGTAGTTTCCATCACATCCACCACAATGCTCACCACTGCGCCTTCTGCTGTCTGTTCAATGACGTCACCGGTCGTCTCCATGCCCACATCGCTAAAGTCATCTTCACATCCCAGGATCACAGCTACACCAACTATTTTATTGTAATCACCATGTTTGAATAGTGTAGCAACACCACGCAATGCCTTCATCGCTGCCCTATATTCCACCATCCCCAACCCACTCAAATGCGAACTTATAAACGTTGCCAGGGAATTAGCTTCCCGAAACTTACGGTTGGCATCCCAAACAGGCTTAGACTCTTTCAACACTCTAGACAAACGCAATGGCTCTCCAGACAACTTTGGTAGCTCCGA